>FIZV01019044.1:0-18559 GCA_900050545.1 Trionymus perrisii | reverse complement strand
AATGTTCCCAAAATGTGCGTTTTCATTAAAAATTTCCATTTTCTACGTTTCTCAAACAAATTTTTTCAAATTTGCAGGGATGATGGACCATACCCCAGCTGGGAGCCGATTCACCTATCTTACCCGGCTACCCTCTTAAAATATTTTTTGATTTTTTTCTCAAAAAATGAGGAAATATGTATTTCCTTTCAAAAAAAGTTCTTGGACAATTTTTATGTAAAATTTGAAAAAAATGAGATTTTTAACTTTTGAAGCAAAAGTTTGAAATGGTATGTCTTTGAAATATGAAATAGAGGTTTTCGTAAAAATTTAAAAATAAATTGAAAGAATTTTTTTTCAGGAGAGTTTTGAAATATTTTCGTTCGAAAAAAAAACAATTTTTTGTGAGAAAAATTTGGATAATTTTTTTTTAGAACAGTTAAGAATGTAATTACCTACAAGCATTAAATTTTCTTTCAAATTTTTTTTGAGGTTTTAAATTTTTTTTTTAAATTAACAGAACTTTTGAGTGATTTTTTGAGTTTTTGAAAAATGTCGATAGAATTTTTAAATTTCTTTTAGGTAAAATTTCAAATATTTGTTCTAAATGAAAAATTTCTTGAATTATTTTTTTTGTCACTTTTGGCAAGATTTTTGAATTTTTCAGGAAAAGTTTGGAATATTTTTTCGAATTTGTTTTCAATAGAATTTGGAAATATGTATTTTCTTTCAAAAAATTTTAGGCACTTTTTTGTAAAATTTGAAAAAAAAATAGGGGTAACGGCCAGGTTTTTTTACCCTCCTCAGTTTTTTTAACCCCCACCATGTTTTGCATAAAATAAGCCATTGACGGTTCATATCGTTTTGGCAATGCTCAGTATTGCGCTGATAACGTTATAGTTCCAGAAGAATTTGTTTCTGGTAGAATCGTCCTATTACATCCTATCAGAAAATGCCCAGGTGTGAGTACTTCTTCAGTCAAATCCTTACTCTTCGAATATGCTAAAGGACGTGAGTTGAGAATACACGATATTTCCTTTAACAAAACACGAAGTTCCTTTTCGGAGAACCTTTGATCCTTTGAAACTACAGATAAGAATCGTTTAGCGCTTTTAACTGCAGATTCCCATATACCACCACGATGCGGGGTATAGGGAGGATTAAATTCCCAGGTAATGGATTGATCGGCAGCATATCGAGCGATAGAAGGGTCTCTGAAATTTAAATAATTAGCAGTGCCTCGAAAGTTCGTGGCATTGTCAGAATAAATAGTGTGAGGTCTTCCCCGAGTCGATATAAAACATTTCAACGATTTTAAGAAATCTTCAACAGAAAGTGAAGGTACAACATCGATATAAACGGCTCTGGTAACAAAACATATGTAAATGGCCGCATACGCCTTAGCATATTTAGTAGTGCGATGGAAATTGGACTTGATATTAAAAGCACCAGTGAAGTCAACACCTACAATTGAAAATGTAGGAACTGGCATGACCCTATCTACTGGTAAATCACCCATCAATTGATTCGCTTCACCGCTAAATAAACGCCTGCAAGTAACACACTGATAGACCACAGCCTTTATAGTACGAGTTATACTACCAAGAAAAATAAAATTTGTGGATAAATGAGTAAGTAAAAAGGCACGATTTGCATGAAAATACAACTCATGAAGATAACGAATGAAAACCGTAGTAAAATGACCGCTAGCGGGAAGTATGATAGGATTTTTCCTTTCGTATGAAAACTTGGAATTCTGCAACCTAGATCTCGATCGAATAACGCCATTCTCTTCGATAAATGGATAAAATCGAAGCAATTTACTACGCTTTTTCAATTTAGTCGAATTATTTAAACGTTGATGATCTTCAGAAAATGCATTTATTTGAATAATTCGTATCAAATTCTGCTCAGCGGCAGTAATGTCAGAAGCAGTGATCGAGAATGACGGTTTAGGAACAGCCTTAGAACGCCATCGTCTAATGACTGCACTAGCAGCAGCATAATATCTACGTAATTTATAAAACGATGAACAAGACTCGATTACCTGAAGATCACTGATAAATTTGCTTGCTATCAAAACTGCGGATTTAGGACGAGCCAAATAATTGTCACATCTCTTATCGATTTCGAATGAGGAATTAGGTATAGTATTTTCAAGAATAAATTCAGGCCCGTGCAACCACAACCGAGACTCAACCAACTGTCCTGTGGTAAACCCACGGGTAGCCAAATCTGCAGGATTTGACCCTAAACGAACGTGTCTCCAACATTCCCTAGGATACTTGGAAGTAATTTTGGCTACGCGATTACAAACGAATAATTTCCAATCACTAGCAGGTCTAGCAAGCCAAGATAAAACTATAGACGCATCGGAATACAAATAAATACCTCGACCTGCATTAAAATGACATTCAACCCAGAGACTAAATCAGTTAGTAATACGGCAGCTTGAAGCTCTAATTGAGGAAACGTTATCAATTTCACAGGAGCTACTCGAGTTTTCGAACATACAAGAGTAGAGCATCGCTTGCCATTCGCAAAAGAAACCGCATACACGCAAGCACAATACGCATGCTCTGAGGCATCACAAAATCCAACGAGAATGGTGCTCGAACTATTACCAACAAACCGAGGTATTGAAAACCGTCTCAGTTCAATTAGATCTAAGTACAACATAAGCCTCAAATTCAGCTATGACGTCATCAGGTAAGGGTGTATCCCAATTTAAGCAGAGTTTCCATAATTGCTGAAACATACGTTTCCCTCTAATAACAACAGGAGCAGCAAACCCTAATGGATCGAAAATCTTTGCTATGAATGATAGCATCGTACGTTTGGTAACTGTGTTACTAATGTAATTAAAATCAGTTTTCAATTGAAACGTATCTAGAGATGGAATCCATGACATACCAAGAATAGATAAAGACTCATCACCACCAAAAGTCGCAGACATTTTTGACTCAATGAGCTCTTGTTCGATTAAATTCAAAATTTCGGACGAATTTGATTGATACTTTCTTAGATTGAACCCAGCGCTACCAAGCAAATCGTGCACCAATTTACGAATACGAATACACTCAACAGAATCAGCTCCTGAAATAAAATCGTCCATCAAGAAACACCCTCTTACAACTTTAGCAATCACTGGTTCATTTTTCTCATTTGTTTCGGCAAGCTTATCTAGACATTTTGTCGCTTGATAAGAAGCGGGACCTGTCCCGTACCTAAGTGTATTCAACTCATAAATATCGCCATTCCATATAATACTCTGGTATAAGCGATCATCAGGATGAATTAAAACACCACGATAAAATTTAGAAATATCACCAGTAATAGCGTATTCATAGGTACGAAATTTAACCATAATGTCAAATAAATCAGGCTGTAAGTTAGGTCTGATCATCAATACATCGTTTATAGATAAATGAGACCTTTCATGTTTCGACGAAGCATTAAAAACCACGCGAAGTTTGGTGGTAGTACTATCAGGTTTTAAAACGCTATGATGAGGTATAAAATGCCTCAAATCGACATCATCCTTCGACACTTTCGACATGTGATTTAATTCGACGTATTCTCGCATGAAATTCGAATACATGGTAGAAAGTGGCTCTTTCAATTCACGTTTATTACGTTTAGAAGACATTAAAACTTGCTGATAATTATCAATGATACACGAAGGATCGCGTTTAAAAGGAAACCGAAGTACGAATTTACCTGAATTATCTCGAGAATATGTTTCTTCAAAATGTTTATCGCACAAATCAGCTTAGGACGAAACCTCACTAGCATTAGGAATACTTTCTAAATCCCAAAACCGCTGTAAACGTTGATCAATACTATCAACTGAAAGACAACACAAAGGAGAGTCGTTTCTCATCTCGTTCGATTCAATAGGACTCGTAGATGAAACAGTCCAACCAAAACTTGTATCTGATAAACAAATAGTACCAATTTTTACGAGATTACCATGCTTCGATGCCTAGTAAGGCATCGATATCGGGTATTGTTACAGCCGTATTATAAAATACAGGGTCTGCTAATTTATATTTACTTAAATCGCAAATAAAATTACTAGGTCTAAGGCCAGATACTGAATACGGAATTTTAGTAGTAATTACATTAAACGAAGAAGAATAATCAAACGGTTCAGTTTTGGATGAAATTGTCAAATTAACAGATCGATTACAAACAGATTCGGATCCATTTACGCCAGTTATCCTTTGGGCGTATTGATTTTTCGAAGTCGAGAGGTTAAATTTATCAATGAATGATTTTGAAATTAGATTCATTTGCGAAGATGAATCCAATAAAACGCGCATTTCACCGTTATCTTACCACTATTGAACTTGACTACCACAGTCGGTAGTAAAACAATACTCTTACCTATTGATACCCAGGTTGCAGCTGAAGTACCTTTACTATCATCATTTTGCGTAATTTGGTTTGAGGGTCCAGGGTTAACTTGCCTTTCCTCGCCAAAATGCAACAGGGTATGATGAGCAGCTTTACATTTATCGCAATTAGGTGATTTTGGACATTTGGAAGTTCGATGACTAGAATTGAAACAATTTCGGCAAACAGTGGTAGGTTTTAATGCTTCATAACGCTGTCGTGGAGATTTAGCTTTAAAGTCTTCACAATTGATAAGCAAGTGCGCTTCGGAACAAATTGCACATTGCAACGGTTTCGATTTTGACTCTGTTGTAACCGCAGCTAATGGTCTCGATTTTGTTGCACGAGTCGTTGTCTTGCTGGAAGTAGAGGAAGGAGTAGATGATTTGATATCAAACCTTCTTTTTGTAATTGACGAAATATTTTCCAAGTACGTGCCAAGCTGATCCCAACCGGGAAATTTTGAATTTGTAGTCAGGGTTTTCTCAAAATCAACGAACGTGGCATTGTCTAGTCTTTCAGAAACCATATAGGAAATAATTGAGCTCCGTGGCTCGATAACTTCGCCGCAGGCTTGTAAGCCCTTTAAGGATTGATTTACCTTAGATAATAAGTCAGGTACATCCTTGATGGTTTTTATTCGAGGAATTGAAAACAGATTATCGAAATGGTTTTCAAATTATTTGTTTTATATCTCGATACTTTTCTTTAATCGACTTCCACGCCTCCTCGTAGCCTCTGTCAGTCAAAGGCATACTCTTTATCTCGTCGTACGCTTCACCAGTTAGAGCGCTTTTTAAATAGAATAATTTTTGAACCTTACTCAAGCTAGGTTCGTTGTGGACGAGGTTTTCGTACAGTGAGGCAAAATCAAGAAAATCACCAGTTTTTCCATCATAGGAAGGTAAATCGATCTTAGGTAACTTCACAGTCGTTTCGCTTAGAGTAGAGTTGGCAAAGGAAATGCCTATAGATTCGCGCCTTTGGCCACTATCAAACTGTTAATATACGTTCGAGCCTTAGCCAAAGCCGGACGGATAAACTTACTGAGTGTATCTTGTTCATTAATGATCAATTCTTCAGCCGCGGTAATTGCTTCTGTAGACTCGCCTTGAACCAGAGAAAGACCTTTCTGCACATTTGCTTTGAAAGTATTGTACTCAGCAGTTAACTCCTCCATCATCAAACGAACATCGTTGACATTATCAGCAGTAGAAGGATTTCCAATACCTGTAGTTATGGAACTAACCAGGCGTTTAAACGTCAGCTTGGCATAACGAGCACTTCGCTGATAATCAAACCTTTCAACCATTGTAAATTGACGGAATATTACACTTGACACAAGGGAAACAACAGTCGCGACATCGAGAAGTTTAATACGACGCGACCTCAAATATACGTATTGCGTAATCATAATACATGTCACGACGGCACGCCGACCGTGAGCGTTGCGCTTCGAGCAAAACGCATTTGTATATTATTCGATAAGTTGTTAATTTAGAAACACAATAAAAAAAAGAAAAGGGACGAAGTGCGTTAATGAATTTAATCAATCGCTAATTATGGAGTTCTTCATAATATATGGTAGCAGAAAGTAAAAAACGATTCACCGCTTCTATTACGCGCTTTGAAATGAAAGATTAGACGAAAAAAGTGATCGACGATCGTGTAGTTTCTCGCTATAGAAAGTGCACGTATGAAAAGTGAAGCCTTCCACCCGCCGGTAAGCTCATGCGCAACGTCGCGAATTGTAAACCGCTCAATTCGCGTCGATATTCAAAAGTAGCCTACAAATTGGCTTTTTCCTTCCGTCGGAAACCGAATCACCGCTTTCCGCCACACGAAAATTACGAGAAAAACGAACCTTCGTGCATCACGCCGCCAGAAACGCCAGACGACGGGATGTCTTACGAATACGACGAAATTGAGCTTGGCATTTGGCTAACTTCAATCGCCACTGAGATCACCTCGCTAGAAACTCTCATTAGCGAGGAACAACGTGATAATACCAAAATCACCGCCGCAAAGAACACAGTTCAAGCACAGCTGGACGAAATCATCCGTTTAAAACCAAAGGTACGCACACATTACGATTATAAACCGGCCATACCAGTAATAGTACAAGCTAAACAAGTGATAAAGAAGGCCGAAAACGTGCTTCCGCCATCGTCATCGAATGAGCAATCACCGCGACGTGATCCCGGTGGATTCAATCGCCGAATCCCGGAAATCGAAATCAGTAAATTCGACGGTGATATAACGCAGTATGCTTCTTTCATGGCGTCGTTTAAAATGAAATATGACCCTCTTCCAATCCCAGATGCAGAAAAACTACACCATCTCAAGAAAAGCTGTGACGGGGCCGCAAAAAAATTGATCGAACGCTTCGAACTACGCGATGAAAATTACGATCCCGCCATACAAAAGCTTGAAGAAACGTTCAGTTCGTCGTCCGATACAATTACGGCTCTTTACGCAAAACTTCGCGCGCTGCCGCAAGCAACAAACAGTGACGCTAGTCTCCAGCACAACTTTTACGAATTAGAAAGTCTTATCGGCGCGCTGGAGAGCCACGGGCAAAAGCTGGACGCGTTCCCGCCGCTCAGAGAGGAAATATATTTTAAATATCCTCCCTGGTTGGTACATCAAACGTGCGGTAAAGAACGCTTACCTATAAAGCAGTTTCAACGTGAGGTAGGCGAACACATACGACTAAGATGTAGCATGCACTCCAGCGTACCTCAGTCGTCCAAAACAACCAAAACCGCAATGACAGCAGCTCTAACGACGTCATCAAAGAAAGAAAATAGAAAGAAATCATCGCCGGAAAACAACTCTACACCAAGTAACAGCAGTAAGGATGCGTCATCGCCCTCAGCATCGGCAAAACGCCCTCCGACTTGCATATTTTGCGAAGCGCAGCATTTCTCAGCGGAATGTAACGTGTGCACGACACTCGACGCTCGAAATGCGCGCATGAAAGATCGCTGCGCACTGTGCCTTGTAACAAGCCACACCACGGCGCAATGTACGCGCGAAATACGATGTTATTACTGCAAGGCTATGAAACTTCATCACTCGTGCTTGTGTCCGGTCAAGTTTGGCGCCGTCAACGCAGCACCGCTGCAGCAGCAGATGCCGCAGAACGCTAATGGAACAGCGACGGCGCGTACGAGCGCATTCATACAGCGCTATAGCGGAGCGCACTGCACAGCCATCGTCACAATAATTAATCCACTCGACAGCCGCCGTCATCACGTTAGAGCGTTGCTAGACAGCGGATCAAATGAAACCTATATTGCAGAAAATGCCGCCCGACGCTTAGGTCTAGAGCTATCGCGTTTCAAAACAGTACCAGTCAATGTTTTTCACCATTCTAAACCAGTATCGTTTCGCTCAGCTGTCACAACCTTTACCATAACTAATAATGGCACCTTCAGCCTAAATGTGGTCGCCGACACAGCGCCGTCACTGCCACAAGAAGTGCATTTATTTAATATGCAAGATTTTTATGTCGAATATCCAGAACACCGCGATCGCCGCTTCGCTGATCAAGGTGAATCAAAGCAAGTTGAACTGCTCATAGGCAGTGATTATTTTTTCGACATACTTCAATCAACGCAGCGACAACAGATAGCAGAAGGTCTTTATATTGTTACGACGCCGTTTGGTGAACTTTTAGTTGGCCGTCAACGTGAAAAAACACAAGATCGAGCAATATTGTTCCAATTATCCCCACAACAGGCTTTGGAGCAGCTGTGTTCCTTAGAAGGGATTGGAATAAATGAAACTCCACTCAGCGCTCTAAAAGAAGAAGAAATCGCATTGAGTCAATTCTATGATAATATCGAACTCGTCAACAACCGTTATCAGATACGTCTGCCATGGAGACAGTACCCGCCGCCTATCGCGGACAATTTTGGCCTCGCGATTGGCCGACTTCGCGCTGTACTCAAGAAATTAGACGATTCTACCTTCGAACAGTACGCATCAATAATCGATGAACAGATCCGGACCGGCATAGTAGAAGAAATCGACAACGCAACCAATGATGCCGAATTACGATATTATTTGCCGCATCATGCAGTAATCACGCCTGAAAAATCCACACCGGTCCGAATCGTATTCGACGGCTCAGCAAAAACCAAAACGGGCAAGAGTATAAACGAGGCAATTTATAAAGGTATAAATTTGCTCGCCGCATCTATAGCCATCATAATGCGCTTTCGCCTTCATCGTATTGCGGTAGGTGGCGACATAGAGAAAGCTTTCCATCAACTTCTCTCACACCCCGAAGACCGACAATTTTTAATGTTTTTATTTGTCCACGACCGAAATGCTCCAGCGTCTGGACGCAATTTGCGCTTTCTGCGCTTCCGCCGATACGTCTTTGGAATAATCGCCTCGCCATTTGTACTGAATGCCACAATAAAATATCATCTACGAAAAAATCAAGGTAAATGCACCACTCAGATAGAAGAAGACTTATACTCAGATGGTGTGATAACTGGGTTTACCTCTTCGGCCGAGGCGGAGGAATTTTATCACGAGTCCGTCGAATTGTTTGCGCGTTGCTCTATGAATTTGCGCAAATGGTGTACAAATGACGATAATCTACGAGAAAAATTCGAGCAACCCGATCGATCTGAAAAAATATCCATTCTAGGAGTCATATGGAATCAATACACAGACCAACTCCGCTTGCAACCTATAATAACGCCAAATTTTGAAGAAACAACATTACGCAGTGTACTAAGCAAATCGGCACAATTCTTCGACCCGAACGGATACTTCGCGCCAGTTTTCGTTCTGGCAAAAATATTTTTGCGCGAGATACACGCAAAATATACGTGGGATGCTCCAATGGCCGCCGAAGACTGCCAACAGTGGCGCAAAATATTCGACCAATTGCAAGCAGCGACACAAATCACATTACCGCGTTTCCAATGTGATATCGCATTAGAAAACGCCGAGTTCGAATTACATGTGTTCGCTGACGCATCAATAAAAGCCTGCGCCGCTGTAGTGTACTTGGTTCGTCGCAAGAGTGAAAATTTAAAAGCGTTCCTTCTGTTAGCAAAAACCAAGTTAGCCAAGCTCAGCGATGTCCCAAAACTCGAATTAGTAGCCGCCTACATGGCAATAAATATGCTAAAATATACACGCGACGCTTTAAAACTTCAATCAGCGCGCTGTGTGCTGTGGTCGGATTCTAAATGTGTATTAGCATGGATTCAAAACTCATCGCGTGTATTACCAGCATTTATCCAGCGCCGCGTAGATGAAATACGAAACGTTCCGGACGTGGAAAAATATTATATAGTCGGTACTTTAAACCCAGCCGATCACCCGTCACGCGGCCAAACACTCGACGAAATGTTAGCTGCAAATTGGTTCGAAGGTCCAATTAATTGGATTCGCAATCCTCCAGAATCGCCGCAGCTGGAACCGTCAATAATCGCGGAAGCATATTTCATCACGCCGATTCCAGCCCCACCACAGCTAGAGAAAACAACGCCATTCAACTTAAATGCGAGTAAATATTCAAATTACTTACGTTTGCTGCGCGTCACGGCGTACGCTCAACGTTTCGTAAGTGCATTCCGAGCAAATCGAAACCGCGCTTGTTTCACTCCTACAATTTCGCTTATCGCTGTGCAAAACGCGTGGCTCCGCTGTGAACAAGCTCACTACTACGCCGACGTGCTCGCAGCGATAAGTCAGCGAAGGCAACACCCACTCATACGAAAGTTCAACTTATACGTCGACGAGAAAGGAATTCTCCGCTGCGCCGGCCGCTATATTCACGCGCCACTCTCGGCAAATGAACGGCAGCCGATACTGTTGCCACAAGCGCGTGATTCTTCGTTCACGAGGCTTTTAATCAACTATTACCATCAAACAAGCTTCCACGCAGGAACGGGATATACACTTCTCGCACTTCGCCGGCGATTTTGGTTACCGGCAGGTGGCCGGGCAGTTTACAACGAAATTATGCGCTGTACGCGATGTAAACGTTATTCATCAAAACCATACAGCCAGCCCGCAGAATCACCGCTACCCCCCTTTCGCTTAGAAGAAAAAATTGTTCCGTTCTCTCGTATAGGTATAGACACCTGTGGGCCTCTATATGTAAACGGACAGAAGCGCTACTGCTTAATCGTAACAGATTTGATCATCAGAGCAGTAGACTTCGAAGTACTAGAAGATATGTCTACTGAAACATTGTTTTTCGCGCTAAGAACCATTATCGCTCGTCGCACGTCACCGCAATTTATAGTATCAGATAACGCGCCACAATTTCACTCGTTAAACGCGTCACTTAGCGCTGTCTATGTAGAAAACTTTCACTGGAAATTCCTACCTGAGCACTCTCCCTGGATGGGAGGGGTTTACGAACGAGTTGTGGCCCTATTCAAGGCAGCACTATTCCGAACTTTTCATCACGAAGCAGTTAGCGACAAATTGCTGAGGTTAGCCGTAGCTGAAATAGCCGCTATGTTGAATTCCAGGCCGCTAACTTACGTTAGCGCCGATGCCGAAGAACAAATTTTAACACCAAACCATTTCCTTCGGTCATATTTCACCGAAGAGGACAGCGCACGAGCCGAAATTGACAAATATTGGCGTCAAGCAGAAGAGTTTGCGAACAAGGCATGGACCTATTGGAAGACTGCCTACTTGCAATACTTACGCAGTCATCATAGCCAGACCTCGCGACACAAAAGCGCATCTATCCGCCCAGAAATTGGACATATTGTAATACTCGTCGACAAGCTAAAAAAGAGAAATGTATGGCAACTGGGAAAAATCGTCCAACTCAACGTTAGCGCAGATGGTGAAATACGAAGCGCCAAAGTCCAAACCAAGAATGGGATTTTGACCCGTCCGCTACTAGAGCTGTGCCCGATAGAAACCTCCTTGCGCGCTGTCGATACAGCTTCACCGATAACGAAGCCGAATCCGGTTCTCGCAGCGACGCAGCAACCACCTGAAAATGACGACGAATGGATCAACCCCGAAGTGTTCGTCGAAACCATCGACGATAATTAATTTACGTTTATAGTTTGTAATGTAGGATTCGTATAAATTTATCTGTTGTATTTGAAATTTCAAAATTTCAAATCTTCGCCTTCCCCCCGAGTGTCACGACGGCACGCCGACCGTGAGCGTTGCGCTTCGAGCAAAACGCATTTGTATATTATTCGATAAGTTGTTAATTTAGAAACACAATAAAAAAAAGAAAAGGGACGAAGTGCGTTAATGAATTTAATCAATCGCTAATTATGGAGTTCTTCATAATATAGCAAGTCTCGAACTCTCGATCGCGCAAATGATCGATTTCGTAGCCCTATGAAATGATTATACCCAAGCCCAAGGCTATCATCAAATTCATCATTATTTATTAAATGAAATAAAAAAATGAATAATAATTTGACCCTAGCAAATGAGCAAAAAAAAATAAAAAAAGTTGGTGAAAACTGAAAAACAAGTCAAAGTGATTTTTTCAGACGTGGTGGTGTTGTTGTACTATGAGTGCGTACTCCCCCCCCCATTCTTAAGACTGTGTTTTGATTTGATTACGATTGTGGTCAATTGATTCAAGATTCATTTGATCAAATCAATTTACTTAAAAATTCAACATTAGTTATTCAAGATCAAAATCAAATTATGATTGATTATGATAGTCAGTGAATTTGTAATGATCGTTGATAATTTGATATTTAGATTTTGAAAAATATGGTAAACCTGGAAGAAAATGTTTCAAACGCGAAAAAAAATACGACTGGAAAACTGCTTGCTATAGAAAGCATATTTAAATGGAAGCCCACGATATATGAAGAAAATTTGGAAGAACTCACGTGCGAATTTGAGCCGCAGTCTAGAAATCAATTTAATTTATATAAGTAATTATTGTGATCATTTGTTTCATTTCATAAATCTTAGACCGTTTATGTAACGAAGCATTTTTGATTTCAGTTTCATCATCCGCCTCGTAAATTGCTATAAATGTTGTGACGACGAGTCTGCTTTGAAAATAGTAGACGATTTAATTCTTGCGGGAAATGAGTTCAATGAAGATGGCGATGGGGGATATTTTAAACAAGTTGAAAACGCCTATTACCACATGGTCTATGCTAGCAAGACATTTCTGCTTATCAGAAATAATAAGCATGAAGAAGCCGCCGAAGTATGTCGATGTTGAAATTAAAATATTTTATGAATTACTCTCATTACATTTTTACGCATCTATCTATTTCAGATTATTGAGAAAATTAAACCATTCGACGAGATGGACGATTATAACAAAGCTGCCATCCATGCAGTAAAATCAGCTGTATTCGCTTTATACAGCAACGAAGATACTCAGAAAGCTTTTGCTAGTATAGATAAGGCCTTGAAGTTGGACGAACGTGGTCTATGGTATTTCCTGAAAGGATTATATATCCGTAGAATTCGAAGAATGACCAATCCTTTTGAATCGCCTTCCCTTTGCGAAAAGGAGCAGTTTGAAAAGGCGTTCGAAAAACAACCGTCCAATGTGGTATTCAAACTACACCTAGCTGACGTTTATCGCGAGATTACCAAACATGCTTCACAGCGTAGTGACCTGTGTTCTCATTTTTTACCAAAAGATTACTCGCTAACTGATATTCTGAAATCTAAAATCGATCAGAAAATTCATCTAGCAGCGCGATATTACAAGTAAGCTTTATGCCGTTATTTACAATCAATTTTTAGTCTAGGTAGTTGAAATTTGATTTTGTTTTTCCCCAATTTTTTGTTTTAGGGAAGCCGCTGAAGAATTTCCGGAATGCCCGTACGTTATGTTTCGAGCGGCTGATGGGCTCGCAAAACTTCCGGAAGGGTTAAACAACATTAAACTGGCCAGAAAATTAACCAAAGAAGGATTAATATTGAGCCCAGAGAATGTATGCGGAAATCTCGTAGCAGCGTTCTTATCCGAAAAATTTGATAAAGTAATTTGTTTATTTTATTTATGAGTAACACGTATTACGTCAAGATTTTTATCTAGTTTTTCTTTTGTTTAGAATATTAAAGATGCTCGAAAACATCTTAAAATTTGCACAGAAAAAAGCATTTTCGACGCGGATATGAACATGATTCGTATACTGCATATGCAAAAACCAGAGCAACTAAAAGGTATTGAAGTTCTTCAGCAACTGATGAAAAAATACAAAGAGAAGGCGAGACATGCAATCTTGTATAGCCAGATGGTCTCGTATTACCTTTTTATCAAAGATAACTTAATAAAGGCTAATGAAAACGCTATACATTTTTATGAGCTCAACACCGGAAGCAGTTGTATGCAAGTGAGTAATTAACATATGTACCAAAGTTCTTCCTGTTTTCAATTCTAATCAAAAATTATTTTTCAGACTCATAGAAGTGTCTTTATTGCAACACCGGAACCGTTTTCATTGATCGACGTGCTATTGGACGAAGTAAAGAACGCAATGGACGTACGTAAAAATTCGAAACATTTAGATGAGAAACCTTTGGAAAATTTAGTTAACAGTTGCAAGAAATTTGTACAGTTTATTAATTTTCAAAATATCCCCATTATGAATGGTGCTTACCAAAATTTTGTTAAACAAATTTTGGAGGGGAACCCGATGAAGATTAATGAGAAATGTTTACAAAAACCGTTTAAAAACAAAAGAGGCAACTTTGCTAAAGAGAGAGTACCTCAATCAACCATCAGCCGTCCTAATACGTCCAAAAAAGTGAACTCTGATAATAATCGAAATAATCAGATGCCACCGAGGAAAGCACCAAATGAAATTGATCTGCCTTCTCTAATGGACATTCCCATTGATAAACCGGCCGCTAAAAACGTAGAAGAGCAATTCAAAGAAGAAACTCCAGTTGAAGATGTCAAATGCTCGGAAGAAAAATATGATTCATCGAGCGATTCGAAAATAGAACAAATGATCAGAAAAATAGTGAAAGGGATTAAAAAGAAGAAGAAATCTCAACCAGAAGGTAAAAACAAAAGCGAGAATGAGGAAGAAGAATCGATCGTAGAACTTCTGAAATTAATGGGACTAGGTGGCGAAAAAAGTACTCGCGGTAAAAAGCACCGTTCCGATTCCGATTCTGAAAGCGACTCCGATTACAAATCACGTAAATATCATCGAAGGGAGCGTTCTCGAAGGCGCCACAGATCTCGCAGTGATTCGGATGATTCTAAAAGACATGGTCGTCGCCTTAGAAGACATAAACAGCATTCTACTGAATCTGACTCTTCCAAATCTGTTCGTCGTAAAAGTCACAAGAAAGATCGCTACGAGCGCGATTATAGCTCGCGCGAGAGATACCATCGCCGCAGACATCATTCAAACGATGATGATTCGGACTATAAATCTACGTATCGTCGTGACGATAGGTCCTCGGATAGAAGAAGACGTCGTCGTAGAGATTCTGTATCTAGTCGGTCTACTCGTGACAGATCTCTCTCTTACGAAAAACGAAGACGTTCGAGTCCTAAAAAATATAAATCCAGTCGTCGCAGTATTTCTCCTGATGAACGAAGACAGGAGAGAGAAAAGTCCGTGTCTAGTAGAGATTCTCGTGATAGGTCAACGTCTTATGATAAACGTAACAGGCGTAGTGGTCCGAAGAATCGTGAACCTAAGATAGGACCTTCTGAGCGCGAAGAAACCGACAAGAAGTCCTATGAGAAAAAATCTCGTCACCGTTCTTCTTCTCGAGACAAATCTCAATCTCGAAGAAATAAAAATGCCAAGTCTAAAAAAGAAGAAACTTCCAAGACCAGTCGCCATCGAAGTACTTCTCCTGATGAACGAAGACAACCTTCTGAGCGCGAAGAAACCGACAAGAAGTCTTACGAAAAAAAATCTCGTCGTCGTAATTCTTCCCGAGATAAACCTCAATCTCGAGGCAATGAAAACATCAAGTCTAAGAAAGAAGGGGAATCATCCAAAAATACATCGAAACGTGATCAAAATTCTTTCCGTAGATCTGATGAGGAGTCAGACTCTTGAATTGTTACTATTTTTTATACCTTTTTTCTATACCATTATTGTGTTTTTTATTTATTTTTTTTTTTTTAGGTATCTCATTTAATTATTCAACTTTAAAATTTTCATTAAAAAGATTCGAAGTGTTTTTATTTTTAATTTTCAGCGTTTAGACTTTCGAATTTTTTTATGATTAAAAATGGTGGCCACATAAGAAAAGTGGTGTTCGCCTGCGGTAATAAAATCGATATGCTTCAAATACGACAATTTATCAGTCTATCAGAATCTCTTCACGTTCAAAATTCATTCGTAAAATAATCTAAATTCTTCTAATCGATTAAGAGATGATATTCGATACTACTTGATGATTCATTAACCCAGTTATGAATACCCTTCTTGTTCGACCTGTCCAGAAATGCATGAAATAGTCGTCGTTTTCGTCGTTTTAGTTAAATGCACAGCATCTGTAAGTATATTTTGAATGCATCGCTTTACAAGTCACAAGTCACCACATTATCGTAATATTATCTACCACGTTGTGCTATCGGTAAATTACAGAATCACCTACCAGCTTATAAAGATGAATTGAGCTTACATAGGAGATTAGCCGAACATGGTGTCGTACCCGGTATGTTCAATGTAACTGAGGGGTACACTATTGACTGGTTGAATGTAAGAATTTTCATTTTCAACCCATTAGATACATACGCTAGAATTTTCGTTTTTTGTCACTTTATTTATAGGTATCCTATCCTGGTATCGACATTCAAGGTAGTTACGTGCACTTCGAATGGGTCAAAAATCAACCACTTTCGGTGGATTGGTTGCGGTGCAAAAACGATAAGTTTTATACTCTAATGTTGGCAGGTAAGATATCGTATGATCGCATATAGAAAAAAAAATTACCCTTGCGATTAAAACTTGGAAAATTTAAAATTGATTTTATAAGTGATTCTTAATCTAGGTTAAAAAAAAATGAATTGGCGTTCCATTTTTCAGAGGCTCTCTTTTTCAAAACCTAGGGCTTCAATTGAAAAATTTTTCAAACAAAAGTTATAGATTGTGATCTTTGGAATAATTTTGGTCATCACAAAAATCTCGATTTAACCTTTCGATCTCTCGAAACTACTTTTGACTCTTTTTTCTTTCCTTTGAGTTTACCTGGTACCTATTTGTTATTGACGTAGATATCGATAACGTACAATACCGATTTTCAAACGACAAACATTGGTACGCGTGGTTCATCGCCAACATCCCTGGACCAACTTGTAATATTTCAGAAGGTGATTTGATATTTCCCTATTTAATTAAAGGACCTGAACATGGAATTGGTAAGTGAAAATTCCTTATTCTACCAACCAACTTTATTCCTATAATTTCCATCGTCATCAATTTCGCAGACACTCATCGGTATTTTTATTTTGTTTGGGAGCAATACATTTACGACGACGAATTCAAGAACCCTAAAAGATTCAATACGTAAGTCGTTAAGTACCTGCAGTTCTTTACAATTGGTTTCTTTTAAAATTTATTCCCAAATATGATTTATTTTTCTTACCATTTTACAGAAACACCAGTCGAACGTACCTCGAAGTGAATTTATTTTCTGAAATATTCAATCTGGATGGTCCAGTAGCCGCAAATTATTTCGTATTACATTACGACTACTAATATCGACGCTTTAGTTCATTTTTATACGGAAGTCTTTCCTTGAAGGAAAAAAGAAACAAAAATACTGATTTTTAAATAATTATCTGTAATCACAACGATGATAAAACGATAAATCAAAATTAACAAATAATTCGGCACGTGATACAATATGGAAAAAAAAATCAAAAAATACACAATGACAACTATAATTCGTTATTTTGATGTTATAAACTCAATTATAAATTTAATACTGAAACATTTAGCATAATAATTAAAATCAGTTCGTTGATACTGAAAAATAAATTATTCCAGTGGCAGAACGATCCATTCGTTTATTCGCTTCGTTTAATATGTAGATACTTAGTTCAAAAAAATCTTCAAAACAATTTTAAAACATTATTATAGGAGGTATAATATTAAAATTCACATAAAAAAAAGAAGAAAAAAAAAATGTTATAATAAACATACATAATAAAATAACAACATTGGATAAAACTTCGGTTTTGAAATCGAATACTGTTAATTGTTTGGTAGTCCTATAACAACGAGGTGGCCATCTCTGAGGGGTACCAAGAGGTGTGTATTGCCACTGGTTGCTACAGCCGTTTGTATTGGAATGTGAAGAGGTATGTTAAACATCGGATGCAGCCTATGAAAATATAATCTCAATTGAATATTCCAAGTACTTTGAAAAAATCTAAGTAGGAAGGCACCAATTTACCCTAATAATCGACTAATCGTAAGATCACCAGCGTCATCGGTGACTACAGCGCAATCGTTGACTGTTGTTAAACTGGTAACTTGGCCAAGTACATACTTTGAGCCAAGATTTTCTCCATTAATACTGTAAACGTGGATTGAATGATTTACCTAACGGAATTAATATAATAATTAGAGATGCGAGAGAAACTAATTACTGATCGATAAGATTTTAGTTATTTTACTTTATCTGTGACTGAGAAGGCGATTTGTCCTTGGACGGATATTGTAACGAAAGTAACATCAGCGATAGGTGAAATACATCCTTCGGGAGATAAAGTGTGGACTAGGTGTCCTTCGTGAATGGTGTACACATTCACAGTACCATCCTGCAATACAAATTTAATTCTTGAAAAATTCAAGTTTTTGAAATACTTACGGCTTACTACGTACTTCGAATTTTCTAGAATATACCTAGCTCGATTTTTTCCCAAGAGGGTGGAAGATTGAAGTGTTTTTAATATTAAATGTAAGAATTACTTATTTCAGTTTTTTTTACGCCAAAAAATGGAAAAAGTTGTTTGCTTAGAATTTGAAAAAAAATCTTGAGATCAAGATATTTTTTTCCAAAGGTTGAGGAAAAAAATGAGACCCCCTCCCCTCAAAAAAATAAGAAAAATATATTTTAGATTTTTCCGCTTTTTTATTTACTTAAAAAAAAAATGACAATTTTTTTTACGCTGGCTCCAAAAAATGAGATAATTTTTATAATTGTGACGCGCTCTGAGGAAAAGGGGCTATCGTGGGATTTGTAAATTTTTCAGGAG
>FIZV01019040.1:0-10107 GCA_900050545.1 Trionymus perrisii | reverse complement strand
AAATATTTGAACTTTTCCATTACTTTTATGTTGATGTTTTGTTGAAATCCAGAGAATATTTCAACTTTTTTATTAGTGATGTGTTGTGGTTTTAGAAAAAAAGTGAGAAATACGAAATCTGTTTGGTTTTCCATTACTTTTCATCTGTAATTTCCATTACCATTATAAACGCAGCTTTATTCGTTTCGTTTGCTTGCGTATTTGAGTATTGCGTACTAGAACGATACCTACTTGCGTAGATTAATACTTACGATGCGATGTATGGTTTCCGTTTCAGTGACCGAAGCTGCCAAAAATCAAAGTTGCGCGTTACCGCAAGTTTTTAACTCGTCCGAATGGCCACAATCGCTTTTAGATGTAAGTAGACGATAAATTATCGACCGCGCGTAGTCTAATCTCGTATCGAGGTTCGAGAATTCCTAACAGTCGGTGTAAAACAAACAGGGTTGCTGCGATCCGAATCGTTCAATGATCCATATCATGATCCCGATTAAAATTATGGTGATTCGTGATCCGTGATTCGAATCATTTGCTTCGAAGTGATTTGTGATCTGTGATTCCGATCATAAAAATATTACTTAACGGATCATTTTTTTTTTTTTTATATATTTATTCTTGACAAATATACCTCGAGATGTGTATAACAATATTCACCTTAACGTGATACGAAACGATCTGACGTGTTTTCCTCAAAAACATAAAACCTACGCTTTTTCATCTTCATTTCTTCACCCCTACCCCTGCTACTGCTAAAGCCGGTGTCATGTGATTGTGAATTTCTCGGTTGATGAAAATGACGATGAGTGGTGAAGTTCGATTAAATATTAATATTTTAATAAATTGATGAATATTAATGGAACATTCTTCTTCGGAATCAAAAAGGAAACTTGAATGGATGGACGTATAGGAAGAGGGTGAAATCAAAAAGATACGTACGTATACCTACCTACCTTGAAGATGAAAATTTTAAAATGAACCTCAAAAACAAGTGATTTAAAAATAAAATACCGTATCAAAAAAATCAAAAAGAAACATCTTTATTAGCAATCGATAATGAAAAAAAAAAAAATCCGTAACTTTTGATCCGTGATCCGGATCATTTTATTTTGGGTTATTAGTTATCCGGATCTCTTTTTTTACGTTTGATGTGATCCGTGATCCGTGGTCCGATTCAATTTTCGAAAAACTGTGGCAACCCTGAAAACAAATACGCCGCGCCGTAGATAGTAAAATTTAAGAAGGTTCCAAGTTTAAGTTTCAGCTGTTCTTAGATTAAGTTGTAGGTTAGGGTTATTTTAGTCGGCAATGATCCCAAGTGCGGGGTAAAACACGACGATTTATTGTAAGTTAGGTACCCGCACTTGGCCACGTGAGCCAAAAAAAAGTACCGGTAAACCACGTGCGGTGTGTGGTGCATCCGATGTCGTATGTGTTATTGGCGTAATTTTCTCGCATATTACGTTACGTATCTAGACTTACGTTTAAGTTTTGTTTTGTTGTATTTGACTAGAAAATGGACGGCGTTATGCTGATAGTAACATCTGCGGGCAAGATTGTGTTCATCTCGCATAATGTCGAAAAAGTCTTGGGCTATCCTCAAGTGAGTACTTACTGCACGTGCATAGCACACCAACCATAAGAAGTATACCTACTCTTACCTACATTACTACGCCAGGTCCTATCTTTTACGAATAGGCTCGCGTCTCGTCGCATCTGTAGTTTGCCGCAGCAACCGCGAAGCAAAAACTGAAAAAGAAATCGCCTATCGTATCGTATCGTATCGGTTTTTCTTGCTATAGGTACTTTAGAGTCTGCCGCGCGTGTACTTTCTTTTTTTCCTGCGTTTCCGATCGACTTTTCTTCTTCTCATCTTTCGAATCTTTTGTTCGACTTCCAATTTGGTTGTTAAAGATGGTTATTATTGCTATACGATACCATACCATACCATACCGTACGATACAAATGCTCGTTAACGAGCATTTGTATTTTCGCCGCACACGATGCCTGCTTGCCTGCTGATGCTAAGTACGACGCGGGTATCTCTGCGGTGTCTATAGTAGACCTAGCCAAGTATACGCTTTTTCGTACTTTTAAAAATACGAGTATTAGGTAGGTATTTCATCTTTTATTTACTCGTACCTATTATAAAACAAAATATAAACGTGGGCATAGACGCGTATACCTGCTTATCAAGCTACATTGTATGTAGGCATCGTGTTTGGGCGTGTCTGAATCGCATGGATTAGAAAATTTTATAAAATGCTCTATTTTCTACCATAATCCAAAAACAGCTTGAAAATTGACCGATTTTTTTTTCAAAATACCAACTTTCAAAGGCTCCCCGCGTGTCGCGTATCGCGTATTTCTTTTTTGCTTTTTTTCCCAATGTTACGAAGCTATGAAAGTTTATCAAATTAAACGAAGAGAAGAGTGTATTTTTCCAATACTCGTAAGTTATTTTCTTTTGAAAGTCGTGCAGCCGTTATTTTCGCCTCGGTGCGCTGATTTTTCTGTTTTAATCTCTTGTCAGTGATTTAGGTAGCTGCTCGATAATACCTCGATAGTCGATACCTATATAGTATCTTGTTTTCAAATCTAGTTGCCAATTTCTTTCTTTTCTTTTCTTTATTTCTTTCTTTTTTATTTTCTAAATTCTTGTCGTCAATTTTTAATTAATTGACGATTTTTTCAAATACCTATAGTACCTACCGAAGATGTCGAAAAATTAAGCTGAATTTGCATTAGGTACCTACATTATTTTACTTGATATGAGTATGTGTCAACATTGCCATGTGTCTCAAAATAAGTACGTACGCGCGCCGCGCCGCGCCGCGTCGCGTCGTCGCGTACGTATTCTAATATTTGTACCACGTAGTACGTTGATATACGTACCGTATTTTCACTCGTACGAGTAGGTAAGATACGGTCTACGTTGCGTTGCGTTGCGTTGCGTTGCGTTGCGTTTCTCTGCCTAAATAGGTTGAAAGTCGGGCTATTCGCGTTGAATTTGCCCAATATTGTGCGAATAATTCGTTAAAAAACATGGCAATTTCTTTTCAGATCGAACTGATGGGTCACGGTTTGACTAATATCACCTATCCGTCCGATTTTAACGAATTGAAGAGATGTTTAACACCCGATAAGGAAGACGAAAATTATTCAGGTACGACTAAAACGATACGATGGCGCACTGAACAAGTTTGCGCATATTTTCAGCGCTTTTATATGTACAATGTACATGTACATGTACATGTACTCTTATACCACACGTTCCTATCCATGCAGCTGATGCGCAGATTTTACATTTACACGCTATCGCCATACGCTTATGTTTAGATAATATCGAAACCAATAACGGCGAGCTGTTCGAAAGACAACGTCGATCATTCTGTTTACGATTACGGCACCGGTGTTTGGCTCGTTCGGAGCAGCCGCAATACGAACCTATGCAGTTGAACGGTTACTTACGAGTTCCGAAAAAATACACTTCTCAAGCTCAGAAGAAATCCCGCAAGTGCAAAGGTATCTATCATTTACCTACGAACATAACGCTATCCTAACTCGTTTTTCCAACGTACCCCTAGCTCTGTTTACTTGGTACGCGTGTTACTGCTGAAAGTATGATGATGATGATGATGATGTTTTTGTTGTTGTTGTTGCGAAGCGGGTGAAATAACTGCCACGAATAGTAACGAAATTCTTCTAGTAGCCGTTATGAAGCCGGCTCGTGATATGACTCTAATGTCCATCGTAGAAGCTTCTCAAGAAGAGTACGTTACGCGGCACTGGTACGACGGACGTATAGTTTTCTGCGACCAGAGGTAAGTTTTCCTTTAGGCCTTAAGCACTCTATCGAGTTAGCTACGCGTACGCGTACGCGTCCTCCTACTACACAGTACACATGCGAGTATGTGATAGGAAATTTGCAAAATAAGCACCACCCTACGTATAGTATACTCATACTCGTACTCATACGTAGGTAATACAGGCTACCTACTTACCATTAGTTGTACGAGTACGTACTTGGTGCAGTATCTTACGAGTAGGTAGGTATACTTACCTAATGTAATTTGTTGGCGCGTTTTCTGCGTAGAATCTCGCTAGTTTCCGGTTACCTACCCGAAGAAGTGAAAGGTCTGCAAGCCTTCCAGTTCATGGCCCGCGAAGAAGTACATTGGGTGATGATCGCTTTAAGACAAAGTACGTTGTGCAGATTTTTTTGCGCGGTGCGGCGTGCGGCTGTAAAAATTAGCCTAATTGCTTTTGCTCGTCTCGTTCGCAGTGCTTGGGAACCGCGAAGGTTTCGGAAAAAGTTGTTATCGACTGAAGCGGAAGAGCGGCGATTTCATCTACATGGTAACGCACGGTTATTTGGAGCCGTGCGAGGATCTTCAAAAGTCCACCTTCGTCTGCGTAAATACGCTGGTCAGCAGAGAAGAAGGCGAACGAGAGATTCGAAACATGAAGAAAAAGTTCACACCGGTCATCGAACGTAAAGACGAGCCCGCCATCGCGGTCATAGCCGAAAAGAACACGTTGACCAATTCGCAGGTATAACATACTCGTACCTACATGGTCTACGGTCTGCGGCCTATGTGTATCGTATACCTACCCGCCTAATTACTCGTATAAGCTTTATAAAGATACGAGTACGCTTTAGGTTGACAGAATTTTCTTCGAATTTCTTCTCTTCCTCTTTTTATCGTTATCGCATCTTATCGTAATACCTACACCTACCTAAGTACCTATCTATGCTTTATCGATTCGTTTTTTTTTTATTCTTTCCCATCCAAGGATTACAACAACCAGAATAGCGTTCCGTGCACCGAAGACCCGATCGAACTGAAAACCGCGCTCAAAGCGATGGTAACGAACATTCCGACGCCGACCGAAGTGAAAGAAGATCCGGAAAAATGTCGTCAAGTGCAGTTCGCCAAGGCTAAATTCATTTCAAAGACTTTACCGCCGACCACGATTCCGTGCGCCAAACTGATAACCATTACGGAGGAGAAGACCAATTCTCCTTCTTTACCTTCGACTTGTTCGTCGTCGTTGTCGCCGTTGTCAACATCGTCGTTGTCATCGTCGTCGTCGACGTCGACGTCGTCTTCGTCCAAAACGTTGAAACACGATCGTTTATCGCCATTAACCACCACGCCTACGTCGACATGCGCAAGTTCGCTTTACGGTAGTACGTCGTCGCCTCAGCCGAGCAGCGCGGTCGTATCGCCGCGTTCCACGACCGCTTCATCACCAGGTGCGGTCGCTTCGTCAGCGACTTCGTTTCAAAATCGGCCTTCGGTACTGCGAAGGGCACCGGCCAGGCAAACGGCCACCGTCAATCCCACTCCGTCGGCCACTATCGCCACCGTCAACGGCACAGTTGCCGACGCCACGGCTGCCGACATGTACACCATTAGTAGTACGAGTAACTTCGATGCCGAAATGATGGACAGCGCCGACGATAAAGTCGTCCTAGTGCCAAACAACAACAACAACAACGACGACGACCACAACCGCGCCGCCAACTTTTCCTGCCTTACTGGTTACGAGGTGGACGTTGAGCAAAATTTGCCGAATTGCGACTTTATTAAGCGAGAATTCGCCGGTATAAAGCAGGAATCGGTCAACGAAGACGAATTTGACAATGACGATTTGGACGCGCAGTTCGCGGCCATCATGCAAGGCCAGTCTTGCCCGCAGCTAGTCGCCGCTGTAGCGGCTGTCGCTGCAGCCGCCGAAAACGAACGAGCAGGCGTCTTAGTGAACGGCGGCGGCGGCGGCGGTGGTGGTGGTGGCGGCGGCAGAAGTGCCGTTAAACGACATCTGGATTGCGACCCGACGTCGCCGTCGTCGTCATCGCCGTCGTCTTGCGTTTCGTCAATAGTTCCTATCAAGAAAAACGCGCATTCCGCGAGTAATGCGAAAGCTTCTCACCATCAACGCCAACGACAACGCCAACAACAGCTACAGCTACAAGTGCAACAACAACAACAACAACAACATCAACACCACCACCGCCTTCTCCAGCAGCGGCAGCAACAACAACAACAACAACAAGGCCCGCTGCTGTCGCCTCATCAAGTCTCGTCGTCGACGACGTATTGCGTTCACCAAAATGTGAACGCGACGCCGTACTCGAACATGGCTCCGTTCATCGACGATGGCGGCGATTTTCTGCTCGAAACTACGGACATTTCGCAAATGAGCGAAGCGGATATGGAAACTTGCGTGCCGACCGCCCGTTGCGAACCCGAAGCGGTAAGTAAACGCGTCTAATGGCGCGCCTACGCAAATATTCGCGCCAAGTGTACTCGTATTGGGCGTAGTCTCGAATTTCGATCGTTTCATTTTTGCCATTAGGTATTGCAACTATTGAACAACGAAAACTTGACGCATCGCTATAACGAATTGGAGTCTAAAATTCACATTCAAGGCGATCAGATACACGCCATCGAAGGAGACTTGGGCAAAGTGCCACTTACCAGCGATCAGCAAGGCTTTCAAACCGATCTCACGCATTTGAAGGTAAGCTAAAGCTAGGCGAGCGATATACTCGCTCGCCGAGACCTTTATACCCATAGGCGCGTAAATTTTTATACACGCCAATTTAATTGCCCGACGCAGAAACAGCACGTGATACAGAAAAAAATGCTAATGACCCTGCAACAGGATCATCATAGTTTGCAACATTGCAGCTCAACCGACGCTATCAACGTTACCAATATTCGTCAAAATCATCAGAATGTGGGCGTGTGAGCTTCTCGACGCCTTGCCCGCTAATTCTTCGTTCCAGCATCGAGGCGGCACTCTTTCGAGCGACGACGAAACCGAATTTTTATTTTTCGCTTTCGTCCCATGTATTCTTATTCTACATACAATACATAGATGTATTTTTAGTCCACAGCTTGTACATACGGTGATAATTTTGATTTTAACGAGTTTTTTTATTTCGTAAGTGAATACCGGCCGAATTGCTTTTCATTTTATTTTTCTTCTTCTTCTTCTTCTTTAGCCATTCTTCTTTGAATTAAGTATGTACCTACCTTAGAAATTGACCGCTTGACGCCGCTATCCCTATCGTCGCAGCCATCTTACCCTACGCGAACGCGCGCATTTCTCCATTAGAACCAAAATTAGCGACGTGTTTTTTTTTGTTTTTTTGTTTTTTTTTCCAATTTTACTCGCGAGTAATAGGTAGGTATGTTTCATCTTTTTTTTTCTCATTTTTATGCTGGGTAAGGTACGTTTCGTCGGAAAGCAGCTGATTTGGAATTTCCTTTCGTCGAGCCGCCTTATTTATTTTGTTTTTTATCGTTGTAAATTTTGACTAAATCCACATTCTATATTCTGCGAGCGTAACCATTTGGTATTATTCGTTCGCCTACTTACCCGATAATCTTTTATTTAATTATTTATTTATTTGTTTACTTATGTATTTATTTGTGATTTTCGTTTTCGTTGTAGTAATTATGTACCTAGTATTGTTCAATATTTTTCATCTGATAGACTGCGTATTTAAAAAACAATTCGTCTAAAGTTCTGTTTTCAAAATTTCGAAACTTGTTTGTACGTTTACAACGTAACGCGCATTTACGATACCTACATCTTGGCACCTAAAACGTATCTCGTCGCGTCGGTTCTCTTCAATTTAAAATTTCTTCTACCATACTAATTATTAACGATGCGCGAATACCTAGATCTATCTAAATGCTGCGAAAGTGGCCGGGCCATGCCGCCTACAATCCTACATATGGGTATATATGTATATTTGTATGTGTAGGTACAAAATACGACGTACAATAGGCTATAGCATGCCGAAGTCCGAATAAATTATTATTTGTTTCGATGATTGTACGCCTACGCATCCTTGTTTTTTAATAATTCGACCAAGTATGCAGATTCGACACGTATTCGTTCGATCGTTTACGCGGTTTCAATTTTTATTTTCGTTGGTTTCTTTTTTTTTTTGTTGCTTCGTTGTTGTCGCGAATTTTACTAGTATTAATTACAAATTTAATTATCGTCATTACTTCTATTATTACCGCTACGAGTACTATTATTATTACGATGATTACTATTATTATTACTATGTACCATTGAGAAAAGATTTCTGTATATTGTATAGCTTATTAGGCGAGAAAAAACTGATAAATATCAAGAACGAAAAAAATAATCAATGTAAACATGAGAACTAAATCGACTTTATTCAAAATAATTATTTTATGCAATTATTTGAAGATTCAAGAACACGTTTTTACATTTCATAAACATAATCTTTCCACTCTTCGGAGTGTTTTATGAAAACAGATAATAGTTTTTCCAAATATACTTTATCGGAGTCATCTATAACTGCAGGAATGTATTTAAGGAGGCTAAGGAAACCATCGTACGTATTAGTTTTAAGTAATAATTCATATATGGTGTGGTAGAACCATGACAACTTGCCGAATAAATTGAGATACACTTCCGCCACCTCTTCAGCTTTTTTGCCTGAAATAGATAGTAATTATGACAATATCTTATTTTTGAAAGCATTTTGAAAATTTCAAGAAGTTACAAGGGAATTTCCCCATTAAATCGGTTGCTACTTTATTGTTTGTGTCGTTGAAGAAATCAGTGTACGCCTTGCGTATTTGAGAAGGTGAATATGATTTTCCCGGTTCCTTTTTCGGGAGGTTCGGTTTCACAAATGAATTGAAAAATTTATCGATGACACCGCGGCCTCCAACAGCGCCTACCATTCCTTGCAAAGAATTCGAAAAAAGAGAGACAAAGAATATTTAGGACAATCTATTTCATCGCTTTGATAAAAATTGCTGACTAATGGCCGTAGACGGCTGGTACGTCATACTCATTTCACGAGTTGCTGTATTCGGGTTCAACGTAGATCTTTAGTTTCGGAAGTGTACTTCTGAAAGCAAACTGAGGCACAGTAGGCAATATATGATGAAGTTCGACTCATACGAGGGAATTACTGTTTGTAAACAAATGCCAATTAACCAATAGGAATGCTGGAAAAGTCATTTCCAGCATTCCTATTGGTTAACCAGCGCTTGTTTACAAAATGCTCAGGGATCAATTTAAATTGTACATACTATAGGTACTAATTTTTTGTTTAAAGAGGTGGGAGTAGATTAAAGGGATTGGTTGTACTTAATAGTTGATGTAGAAGTGGTAGTTGGTATTGGCAATCGAACTAATCGGTAAAAGGCACACACTGTACTTAATACCTTCTCATCATTAATTTTCCAAGCCTTGAGTGCATTGACAACACTGTCCTCCGAATTATAACTAACCATGTTTGCAGGGAATTTATGTCCGACATTGGATAACAAGCAAAACAAGAGTGACGTATATTTAACAAACTCTTTGCCATCCACGAGTCCCCAGTTGTGGTAGGACTTCCGACTTGAACTGTGGAATTCTGCTGTCTACGTTTTTCCCTTCTAGTATACCTAACCATTTACTATAATGAACTTTTAAACTGTTCTTAATAGTTTGATCTTCGAGATTTAGAGGAAGCCCAAGTTTTTCTAGCTCGTCATCAGATACCGTTACAAGTTTTCCTTCTACATTGTACAGCAGTTATTCATACAGTTCAAGTAACGTTCGCAAATATCCAAAGATACCTACCTATTTTCTCAGACAATTCAACTATATTGTTCTGGAAGCAGTAAAGAAAAGAGTC
The DNA here is from genome assembly GCA_900050545.1 of Trionymus perrisii. Taxonomy (NCBI): domain Eukaryota; kingdom Metazoa; phylum Arthropoda; class Insecta; order Hemiptera; family Pseudococcidae; genus Trionymus; species Trionymus perrisii. The sequence goes on along the minus strand of FIZV01019040.1, from coordinate 416 downwards.
ATAATTATTTTCTACCACTAAAATAAAATATTCGAACCATAAAGCAGAATATTGCTGTCAGTGTCTAAATTGTGTTGGTTATAGAGTAAAGAGTATATTTGATACAAAAACCGGATAGGTATACCGAACTAAAAATTCAAAGAAGAAAAAGACAAAAAAATCCATGAAAAAACTGAAAAGTAGTTTTTTTCTACTGTACCTACTTACATATTTTTCATGTAGCTGGCCCAACACAATTAGCAATTCTTTTTCATTGAGTTCTGTTATCTGTTTCTTAAATCCTAAGCTGTGGGCGATTTCAAGTAGTACATTTCCATCCTTTGAAAAGTTAAAGTAAAATTAATTACGATAAAAAAGAACTTTCGCAAATAGAAAATACAATTAGAAATGCATTGAAACAGATAACAGAACTCAAT
>FIZV01019012.1:0-14060 GCA_900050545.1 Trionymus perrisii | reverse complement strand
AATCAAAATAAATTTTTTAAATCCATTTAAAAAGTTTTTTTTTTTTTTTTTTTTAATGGAAAATATGTTTCAAGACGTAATATTTACATTACATATCGCCTGATTATCTCGCCTTTTTTTTGACGATTAAAATGAGTTGAAACCTGAAACAAATTATTCTTCTTTACTTGGTGTAATCATATCATTATCATCATCATCATCCTCTTCATCATTGACGACGACGACAACGACAAATTACATCGAATAACAAAGTGGAATAAGGTACTGTTAAAAACAGCAAGGAGTTTCATTTCAGGGACCATACCTACCATACTCTATTCCGCATAGTATGTAATCTAGGCCTCCTTTTGACTATTGCTTGGACCTTTGACCTTTATACCCTACTTATGTTTAAGATATCTACGGCTACGGTTGGTTCACAGTAGCCTACACACTACAGACAGTGTACATCACAGATCACAGTACACACGAACTAGTATTGGTAGATACTGTATGAAAATACATATGTCATTCGAACACTGTATAGCGTATGGGGGCAGGTTGGGGCAGGAAAGAAAGAAAAGAAGGCAGGCAGAACCGCAGAACCGCAGAACGAGCGAAGGAGTAAAGTTCACGGGGTACGAACGGGGAACTCAGAACTGGCAGTGGCATGGCAGGTTGCAGCTTGGCACTCTTGACAGTCTAGTCGTGTTCGTGTCATGTTCGTGTTGACGATTCTCTTGGTCATCGCATCGTATGCGCCGTTTGTACTCGCGTTCCCATCATTTCCACGCCCAATGTAGCGCGCTCGAGCTTTGGTCCCACCCATTCGCTAGTACGAGTATCTAACATAAGATTACGAATATACGAGTACAACTGAAACTGATTTACCAACGACGACGCGGCGACATCGACACACGTAAAGTAACTACGCGAGAACGAATAGGTAGGTAGGTAGGTAGGTAGGTAGGTAGGTAGGTAGAGGTACGTTACGTATGCACAATGAATAGGAACCATGATGGACGATCGCGATAGGCAAAATAGATGCGTCATACTCATATGGTAGAGTAGCGAAAGTGATGGTCAGTAGATGGTAATCGAATAGCCTCAGCCTCAGATCAAACAATTCACTGTCGACGCGAAGCGACGTCAAATAATTCCGGTGATATCTGTCTACGTACATTGAGTACCTACATTACATTCACGTGTAGGTACTACGTAGTACGTACTAGGTATATACGATACGCGACGCGTATGTTGAATTCTAGAGTTGCAGGGATAGATAACCTTAGTTGTTGAAATTTCAACTTTGAATACTCTAGCAGAGCCAAATTCATGTAATACGAGAATGTAGTAGTCCAACGTCAAGTGCAAATACTCGAGTTAGGCAAAAGCAAAATTTACATCGTTCAAATCAAACAGCGAAAAAACTGAATCGATTAGATGTGTAGAACAGTAGAACTGCAGTCATGAGCTTGGCCAAAGTTGACCTCGTTTGCTACGCCCCTAAAAGCAGTGGCGGAGAATCGTTATTACTAGTTTACGTACACGGCGGTTATTTCGAATTCGAAATTTGTAATCGCCGCGCGAGTATTTACGAAAGAAAAAGACTGTTTCGAATTGATTAATATTAGGTAGGTAGGTAATATTAATTTATTTCAAATGTAATACCTATGTAATGCCTAAGAAAAAAACTTGGCGTTTGCGCGCGCGTAAAGAGATAATGTATTTAGTAAATTTTTAATTTCTAAAATACTTTTTGTACAGATCGGCACGTTTCATAAATAAATGTCGAATAATTTAAAAAACTTAGTTTACTCATTAGCGCATTTCTTTTAGAGTACCAAAGATTTTTTTCAAGTCGTTTTGTTTTTTCGTTGAAAATTGTTCATTAAGTAACGAAATAATAGCTTCATACACACCACTTGTTTACTACACGAGTAGTTACGAAAAAATTCTTTAAAAAGCTCGATATTCGTTACATTTATAACGAACGCCTCAATTGCTTTTGTTTTTCTTTATACAAACCACAATTCAAGGTTGAATTTTGAGAGAGGGGTAAAAAAATTTTTGGGGGTAAGTTACGACCAAACGACATTTTTTACGGATATTAGAGCCTCAGAGGGCCGTAAAAAGTTGCCTTTGCTGAAATTTCTTCCGCATTGTCACAAATACGCGGCTTAAATATGGACCTAGATTTGATTACAGCGTCGGAGGAAACGGCGCGGCGCGGCGCGGCGAGTCGGGGAATCTAAATAAACATCTCAGAAATAACACTAGATATAGCCGTTTTCTTTTCGTATGTATACTCCGAGTAGGTAAGTGATGAGCCATGCCCCATGAAATAATGAACAACAGCAGCGTAGCCAGAGACAGTACTTCGAGAGGGGGTCTTTGCCAAAAAAAAAAAAAAATTCACTCAAAACTGAAGAAAAAATATTACTGTTTAGCCCCGTTAACTTTTCTGTACAAATTTTCGAGGAGGGGCCGAGTCCCCAGAGCACTCTTTGGGAACACCTTTGTTATACTGATAACGTTAAAGAGCAACCCGTCAAAAAGAACACTTTCGAAACATATCCGTTTGTTTTATAATAATAAACTTTTCATTCTAAGTAATAATAATAGGTACAAAACAAACATCAAAATTACAAATTTAAAAAAAAAATGGCGCGTAATGAAATCAATTCACTTTTTAATATAGGTACTGCCCATCTACTCTACATTACCTTTTTTACTCCTAGGTAGGTACTAGGTAGTTCAAAGTACATATGTACAGGTAGGACGTAGGTAGTTAAAAAGAGCAGAATTGTGTGCCGTGTGCGAAAAGAATACAGCTTCTGTTAGTCCTAAAAAGTTGATTAAAAAGAAAGTCATAAAGGTGGCCATATTAGGTAATAGGTATACCTAATTACCTACCTACCTACCTACCCTACCAGTAAAGTCATAAGGTCTTGAATACGTTTTTTTTTCGCCTTTTTTTCTTTTTACAATTTTTAAAAGCACTAGAAAGCCAAAAAATGACTCTACGTCTACACCTTCTAATTATGCAATCAGTAGGCCTAGGCCTAGGCCTAAATCTTGGATTACATTACACGAGTGAGTGCACACTGCACAGCTGACAGCATCTCAGTAAATGCGTAATTATCGTAGCTAGCTACACCATATTCGCGTACGAACGGAATGTTCTACTCGCATTTTCGTGCAAATAGCACGTTAAAATGTTGGCCTCTTTTGCTCCAATTCCAATTCGAGAGTGACATAACAATTTATTGGCTCCTATAGTAGTTAGTTCGTCGCTCGCATGTGTAACGCTGAAAAAGCGGAGATTTCAGCATGCTATATCTGCGAGTTATTTCAGCGTGCGCTGATCGCGCATACAGCGCAGCGTGATTATCAGAATGTGCGAAAGCGTGGCAGATGAACCGCACAAGGACAATCCAATATCCATTGCAAATTCACTTCCCATATCCTGCCCCACGAATGGAAACCGAAAAGGAAACAAAATAAAAAAGAAAAACAAGACGAAACAAGAGCAAACAGTAGATGGGACATGGCAAACAGTATACCTTTACCTACATCGCATCGGTAACGGTAACGGTAACGGTAACGGGTTTACTTATTTCACGGTGTACTCAGCGCTCAGCCTGTGCCTGTATTTGTTAGAGCTATGCAAGCTGGCAAATCGGCTGAAATGTTAATAAAGTTGCAGACACTAATGCCGAAAATACAGATCCATCGCTGCACCAACATTTATGTAGACGTAGGTAATAGGCATTAGGTAATAGGTATACGTGGGTCGTTGTCCTGTATGTGGGCATGCAGATTGTAGAATATTAGGAATTTAGGATACGCGTCTAAAACTGTGCAGAATTTTTTAACTTGCCCCTTTCTCACAGAAGAGAAAAGTACACCAACTTTCAACACGAAAACGAAAATGTGAAAAAAAAAATGAATATACGTACGTAGGTATGAAGAATTAATACTCGAAAAATAAGCTTGCGAAAAAGCTTACTCCAGGGAAATATAAAAATTATAAATAGGTACCTAGACCTACGAATAAAGTAGGAAATACAAAAGATACCTATGTAGGTAAGTATACTTATATCTCGCAATAAACTGCTCGAGCACTACCTTTGATTAACGTAAAAGTATTGTACTCGTATTAAGAAGAGGGAATTGTCACTCTGGTTCTGGGCCTCACATCGAAATGGTAAGAACAGAGAAGCTTGTGAAATAGGTAGGTATATTAAATCTCGTTATACGTACGTGGATATTCGCACAGCACTCGAATATGTAAATTCTGCTCGAATCGTCCGATTTAACGGTACTTTTTTACAGAGAATTTTCAAGAAATTTTCATTTGTGGCAATATGACTTGTAAAGAAAAATCAGTACAATACCTTATATACGAGTGGAATGCGAGTTCCTGCGGGTAAAATCGATTCAAATCAGTCGATGCGGAAAATTTCTACAAAATTTGGTTTTTAGCCGAATTTATGAAGGCTATTGCGTTCGGCTCTGCCACATATTTCTAGTATACGTATACCTATTTGGTACTGTATATCTATCAATCTACCATTTTTCATCTACCTATTAGAATGGAACAAGAAACAAAAAAGGTTGCATGATCTTGACCAAATTTCATGGAAACCTTTATTTTGAGTTGAAAGTCATCCAGAAATTTTTAGCCCCAATGGTGTCCCTGGAAGAGAGATAGGGTCAATAGAGGTCAATTATGTGCCTTTTTATGGGTTTTGACTTTTCACCCCCCCCGCCCAACCACGCAATTTGAGATGAGTCCCTTGAAAGAGGGGAAGGGGCTCTGCAGAGAGTTCAAAGTGACGAATTTGTTTGAAATTTGTTCAAATTTCAGCCACCTAGGTCATTCCCACCTCACTTCAAGGGCCAAAAAGTGGATTTTGGGGTCATAAAATTTCATCTTTGTATATTCAGTTCATGCGCCATTGATGTGTCTATGACGTGTTTTGACTTTTGGATCCTATATGACTCCTGTGTAGGCGCGAAAATCAAGAATTTTCCATATTTTAACCTGCGTCTTTTTGGTACGTTGATCAGCCTAGTGCCTACAGCCCAAACCAAGTGACCCAGCAGGTCAAAATTTGGTATGTAAATCTCAGATAGGCAATAATATTCTATTGAATTATAATATCAACTTTTCACTTGGTGCGTTTTATTTTTAAATATAAGCGCACCTTTAGTTTTTTCATTCACATTCACATCGTGTGATGCCGCAACTGAAACGCAAATACGATGGTCACCAACAGAAACTTTTCGCTTTAGAGTTTAGACTCGGCGCGGCGCCTTCTTTCGATGGCTTAACAGTTAACTTTAACTATAGGTATATTTTCCTTCAGTAGGTAGAGATATTGATATAGGTACCATACAAGTACAAGGGCGAGACTGAAGGTAAACTCACCTTTTCGTGTTGCATTTGTTGTTTCATGGCGATAGCTCGTTTCTTATCCTTACATCTTTTATTTTGAAACCACACTCTGATGACTCTGGGACTTAGTCCGGTACGTTCGACGAGTTGTTCTTTCATCAAAGCGTCTGGTCTGGGATTGGCAGCGTAGCAAGTTCGCAGCATATGCAACTGCTTCTCATTCAGCACCGTTCTCACTCTGGTTGGTTTGCCGTCAGACGCCACTTTGCCACTACCGCTTCGGCTCACGTCGCGATTGCTGTACTTATTCGAACCCGATTCGGAAGAATCTGAAAATATTATTCTTCGTTTATCGTTCTGTAGGTTCGAAAATTTGAAAAATTCGCTACCTATTATAGTATACCATATACATACGTAAACGTATTTTACTTTCGCTGTCTCCTTATCGTGTTCGTGGTCGTGGTCGTGGTTGTTATCGCCAAATTTTTGCATTCGCAGTACCGCGCCACGCGACACAACTCGGACAGCAAAAAAAAAAAAAATACCTGACCTAACCTGACCAATATTAACTAATTAACGTCGCGTCGCCGCCATATGTATTATGGGTACCTGCTATAAGTAGGTACAACGTATAGGTAGTAATGTACACGCGTCTTACTCACGAGTAATTAAACGTAATTTATGGTTGTTTAATTAACCGATATATATACTCGTACGAGTGTATGTTATATAATTACGTGCATGCATGTTAAACGGTATAACATATTCGTACGTCGTCTGGTAGGTAGGTAGGTAGGTAGGTAGGTAGATAGATAGATAGATAGATAGATAGATAGGTACTATAACGAGTCGATGCCAAACCAACAATATGTGGCGATGAAACTGACGTTAATTGAAAATATGCACTAATAACCAGGCGTATTAATAGAGTGGAATGATTTTATTTCATACTATCTTAAAATTGGGTGTCACTATAGACACAATAGTGTCGTTCAAACGCACATCTCTCTCAGCCGCATGTAGTTTCATTCAAAAAGCAAAAATTTAGTCTGCGTTGAAACTTTCGAAGAACTGTTTCGTTGCTGAGCAGACAACGTTGCCCGATTCTATTTTCGCCGTTTCATCAACTTCACTTCTTCAGTGTCGTCGATCATTCGTATTTTAGCGCATTCTCTGCTTGATTTCCAGCGATACTTGGTCATCAAAAAACAATAATACCGCAACTTCGGGATTTAAATATAGATACAATAAGTGCAGGCCTGTGCAGAGGGGGGTGGAAAGGGGGTGTTTCCCCCCAGGCCCGAGTTTTTTTGGAGGGCCCGCTGAGGGTTCACCATAGTGCTAAAAAAATCTGCTTTAACCAAAAGGGCACTAAAAAAGCTCTTCTAACATTTTTTTCCTCCAGGGCCCGGATTTCCTCTGCACGGCCCTGAATAAGTGATGGCGAAACTGGGCTAAAGTAGTGTCAGATACGATTTTATAAAATGTTCTGATATGTATTCGTGTAGACCTGTAGACTTTCAATTAAGAGATTTGAATCTGACTTGGGTGCCTTTATCGAACTTTCAGATGAAAACTGATATCTAACGTAAATTTTTACAACGAAGATACTAACACGCAGGTATCTAAAAACGCATTCGTCGCTGGTTTTTGTAAATTTGCAACAAATATTTATTCGGCTTTTACAAGTCCTTCGAGGAGAGCGCAAGCACCATTCTGGGCACTTTGTTCGAAGATAGTCTCTGTCTACATTTCATCTGAACTACTTTCTAGTTTGGGGGGGGGGGATAAATTATGAAGAATTTGTTCTACGTCGCCATCAGTAACGATTATTAGCCCAAGTTTATCAACTTTTTCAAAATTTCACGTCCCGTTAACGTGGGTAAAAGCTCAAGTTCCGCACCCGGAACCCGACAGCGTTTCACTCATCAAAATTAGGGGGAGAGGGGGGAGGTCCACCCATCAAAGTAGAAATGACGCGACGCACTATTATAATACTTATTAAAATTTCTACGCATTTGCGGCACGCGTTATTTTATTTCTAATTATTAAGACAACCTAATATATTTTTACGAGTTAATAGATATATACCTATATTTTTTTTGTATCATTCAGATTGCAAAAGTAACGATATAATTTTCAATTTTCTGTTTCAAAATATTTCCTTCAAAATAAGCCCAACTTCATTTCGAATATTTTAATTTTTTAAAAATGATTTTTCATAATTAAAATACAAAGTTTATGGAGTGATTTTCTTTATTTTATGAGCAGTGTGCCTGACGCGACGAACGCGCGAGAAGGATTCCGTTGCCAGCGCAGCCCGCCTGCGTTGACATTGCTATTGCTCGCCGACTCGACTGATCTGCTCAATGCTCATCTCGTGCGGTGCGGTGCGGTGCGGTGAGATGCGGCGAGGCAAGACGCGATGCAAAGCGATGCGAATGCACAATCAACGACATTACAACTACACATATACGAGTATAATCAGCATTACAAGCTCGACACGTGTGTCGGATTAAGCCATTAAAGCATTTTGTACGCGCGAACATCGGAATACAATGAAATGGAATGGAATGGAATGAAATGAAATAATATTGAAATTATTCGCGCATCGCGCATACCTGCCGAACAGGTACGACTACGGACTACGAAAAAAAAATACCAAAGTCGTATTCTCTATACAAGACCTACAGACTCGCGTTTTAGACGCGCCGCCGGCGCCGCACCTGGGAGTAGGCATTGGCGAAACCAGGGAAAGAGCCTATCTACGTAGGTATAATCTTGGAAAACTGAATGTTATCCAAAAAGATATACCTACAGTACCATATACATATAACTTATAACAACTATTTATTTCAGCATCAAAACTAAAACCAATCGATATAAAGATCGACCATAAGCGCAATTGCGATGATAAAGAATAATGGAAAAAAGTAACCGTTGCTATGTAACCAGTGCAGTATTTTCCTGTTGGAATAATCATTCCATCAAACATGCGGTTTTTTCGTTCAGTTCTACTTATTTTTCATTTTCTCTTTATCGGAATTCGGAATTCAAAAGTAAGCTCGTGTTACGGCGCGGCGCGGCGCGGCATCAAAAAATCTGAACTACACCTAGCGCTATGATCATAATTTTCTATAAACATATGCGAATTTTCTACTCTGAAATTTCTCCACGCCGCGCGCCATCGCCACCCTTTCGAAATGCAACTGTAGGAATACGATCGCCAAGTGCTACAATAGGTACCTATAGCGTTTTCGGAATATTGGAAATTGTGGCAACTCTCTTTGCCCCAAAATCTAAATTCTAAACCATGTTCAACGTCCGTTTCATGGCTTCTATAGCAGTTCTAGCTCACATGCACTGATTGTTTTGTATGCAAATGTCCGAAATAATTTCGCTGACATTTGAGTCGCTGTTTTCATTAAACCAAATACCGTTGGCGCCTTCCTAATCTTCTTTACCGTTCTTTAAACGTGGCGACATCAGTGTATGGTAAACCAAAACAAAGTTTTAGGGATTGTGGATACAAATATTTTTCTCCGTCCGACCGTAGAAAGGATGCTTACCTAGGCTAAGTGTTATTATACTTTTTCGTACAATTTGTCAGGAGAACCGATAAAAGTCCTCCTCAACGGCGCTCCTGAGAGGGAGAGGACAATTGAAAGAATATGCCGTTTTTGTCAACAATTTAAATTGGTACAACTTTTGTATGAAACATTTTTTCATAACTACAGAAAAAAATCGAGAATCATTATAAGAAAACCCTGGAAAAACAAGTACCGCACCTACTACCTAGAATACCTAGATTTTTGTGGAAAAAATACGTTCAAAAGCTGATTTTTCATCATTTTTTTTCTCTCCAACTTTTCCGTCATTATAAGAGAGGTTTACACACCCAGGACCTCCCCCTTAAATATCTACGCCACATCACTATCACATACCTACTTGAATCTTAAATGATTATCCAACAAGTCTTTTTCAATATGAAGAAGTAGGTAACAACTCTTTTAATCTCTCTTCATTCATTTTTGTTGTCAAAATTTTTTTTTTAATACCTATAAATTTCAATGCACTAAAACGTTGTTCGTCCAAAGCTACAGAGAGACTGGTGCAGTGCAAGACAGTCTAGAAAAATAATTAGCAATAGGAAGGGCGTTCACTAAATTTTCGCCAATTTGCATCACTTGGCTTAGACACTGGGTTCACTACTTCACTCGTAATGCGACAAACATTGACACGTTGGAATGCAGTATGCAGTAAAAATTAGGAAATACATATGTATTAATGTACCTACATAATCTCATTTGCCTACCAATCTACTATTTCATAAATTTGTTGATTTTACCAAAATATTTTCAATATCACCCAATGCCTGCTTTTGCCGAATTTATATTAGGTAAGTAGGTAATAGAATTAGGTATACGTTATATTACGTCATTACGTTTACGTTTCGTGAAGCCTACCTGAATTGGAGCCTTCGTTGTGATTATGGTGATGGTGGTGATGATGATGATGCAAATTGGTAGAACTGCTGGTATTGTTGTTGCTGGCGCTATTATTGTTGCCGGCGCCCACGCCGCCATTGTTACAATTACTACTAATAATTCCGGTGTTATTACTATTGTTGTTATTACTACCGCTGTTGCTGTTGGCACTACTACTATTGTTGTTGTTGGTGGCGGTAGCGGGGGTGGTGGTCGTGGTATTATTGCTATTGTTATTGCTATTGCTATTATTATTATTGGTAATACTGTTGTTGTTATTATTTTCATTATTCGACGATTTGGACGATGAAAGTTCTTCGTGGTCTTCTTTACAAAATAGTCCGTCGTCTCTTAATGCGAATTCTTCGCCAGGCATTAAAAGTTTTTGGCAAGCGTTACATTTGAAGCAGTCTAAGTGATATATTTTCGTTTTCGCCCGCATCACAACGTCGGTTTTATTAAAACTTAAGCTACATCTATCACATTTTGTACCAAATAATCTGAAACAGAACAAAACAACGTCGATAACTTATTAAATTCTTGGTTCGAATGTACATAGATACGAGTATTTTGTACATAAAAAGCTTTTTTTGAAGGTTTAGTGACGAATTTCATCCTAGTAGCCGCAGTAATACCGGTATAGCGATTTGATTTGAATTTTTTATCAAATTGAGATAAAATTAATTTTTTGACAAGAAAAATAATTTAAAAAAATTGTTAAACAAACCGCCAGGCCATTTTGAGAACTCGCAACCTCCTTTCATTCGTTGGTTGACCCCCTTCCTCCATTATAAATCGCGAAACGTTCAAAAATCATCTTTCACCAATAAGTATCATCTACGTAACAAGTAACAACACGAGAACGAAAAATGTCAAATACCTACGTACGAAATGAATAATAAACGAGGAAAAATAATAGGTACCGTCTAAATGATGAACATGAACTTGTGAAAAAGCTAATAAGTACTTAGGTATGTCTATGTGTATAAAAAAATAACGCAGGAGTGGTTGCACTATCGTGTCCAAAGGTCTAAACGTCTTGTGTTTCTCAGTCTCGCGTTGGTGGCGAGAAGCGAGACCGAGAACTTGGTGAAAATTATTTTGATATCGATTCGGCATTTCTGCAGTGAAAACGTGAAATACTACGTAATTGTGCAATGTGTGGTCAGTTTCTGATTTAACGATAGGTACTTTTCGTATGCATTTTCGTAGGCGACAGTAGTAAATACTAAATAGATAGGTAGGTACTAGCCTAGTAGCCTACTAGGTATGTAATGTACCAACTTTTTCTGCTTTTCGAGAGCGCACTGCGTCCTGCGTCACGTTAAGCAGCGCAAACAAAGTAATAGCGATGGCAAAAGCCAGATGGTTTTGAATTCGAAAATATAAAGTGGTATCTAAATATTTTGATGGCGACGACGATTGCGATTTGGTCGGAAAGCTGCTGCATTGTTGCGCGTTGAGTTGATATAGTCGAGGACGAGGAGGGTTAAACGGACCGATTCCGATTCCGATTCCAGTATATCCGCGTGTCGTTTTTTCACACCACTTCAACGTTCCCTAATAGAGCGGCGCGGCTGCGGATACAGCCCGAAGCAGAGTCGCTTTCCATTGCGATGTTTTTCTTTGCGATTAATATCGAAACGACTGCGTCGCATCTACAAATAATATGGCGTCGCGTCCACATTTAGTCTGCAAGTACGATCGCAACTTACGAATCGTTTGTTTTTCGTTTATCTACCGTACTTTATAATTACGTATGTATTTTTATCTCAATAGTCTATAATACGTATGCATAACCATAGTGTACCTTATTCACGTATTTCGCGCGAAGCAGCATCAACGCTCACGCCGCGTCGCAGTAGATACCACACACTACACACACACACCCACCCTCCCTCGCACACATGACACATCCTATCCTATCGCTTAAGTAGGTACCTACCCATTTTAAACGTATACCTATATAACACAAACACGAACGCACGCAGAGTCGGAAAATTTTTCACAATATCCTTCGTCCGAATAAGAATTAAGAATAGCTAGCTGCGATTGCGATGGCGATGGGCTTTGTGCGAATTCAATCTTTTCAAAAATCTTCAAATTTTTACATTCCAAGTTTTCGCTCTCACTGCATTCGGGCAGTATTCAATTTTAATTTGTCAATGATGATGAACAAGGAAACACACCTTCCTACATACTACATAATTACAACATAGGAGCTTATTTATCAGAGTTCGGAAGTTGTACTCGTACGCTTACGAATATTCGTACATAAGGTGAAGGCGAAGGCGAATGCAACAACGAAGAAGAAGAGGAAGAAAAAGAAGAAAAAAGCTGTGGGTGGCCTGATGCATCGTGCTCTAATCATCGAGTCGAGTCGAGTCGCGCCGCCGAGTGTTTATTTTGTCAAAACGTTTGACAGAATACAGAATTATAAGGAATATATAATATACTTATACAGGCAAGGAAAAACCATCCCATCAAACACGCATCGACACTCGGTTGACTCGACACTCGACACTGTACATACAGAGAGAGAAAGAGAACCAAAATAAGAGTATAGGATCGTACCGCACCGTATCAGCGCCAACATTCAACGACCAATGGAAACGGAGATAGAACCGTACCGTATGGCTTAGGTAGAAGTAGAGACAGGCATGCTTAAAGGTAGGTAGAGTAGTGGTACAACTACAAACGTACGTACGTACGTACGTACGCGGCTACGCACGCACGCACGCACGCACCAAGTGTACATACGAGCGAGTAAAACATACACTCGTATTCACCTAGTAAGTCTAGTACATAGATGGATGCCATGGCCATAGCCATAGGCATAGGCAATACGTCGTATATGAGAAAGAAAACGCCCGGCCCGGCCTGGCCCGGCCCGGCCCGCTCTGCGATTGGTACGGCACGTAAACTTCAGACAGAGCAGGGTAAGCATACGCAAACACAACACAATAGCAATAAAGGCAAACCGCGTTTCCGATGAAACCATCAAGTAACAAGTAACAACTCGACCGGCAACCACACCGCACAACCACCGGTCATCTTTCTTTCCTCGTTGATAGGTAGGTCTAGGTGCGTTACGTACTACGTAATACGTATAGGAGTATGGATATTATACCAACACTACACCACACCTACACATACACATGCGTAGTTGCGTACAAGTACAAGTACATGTGTCGTGTCCTCGTGTCGTTACTCGTTAGTTGTGACGGTGACGGTGACGGTGACTGTGGGACTGTGTAGATACCTAAGTTGATTCTATTGATCTGTATATGCGGTACTCGCGTAGCGTGTGCCATTGTACATTTTATTTTTCATCCAAGTGCCTTACCTACTTACTACAAATACTAGCGCATAATGGAAATTAGTACGAGTGTACGAGTAGATACCGTAGTTTCATAATTCTTTGAAGTTAGCATCTGAGATTGTTTTCCGCATCGCAAATTGCCATAGAATATTTTTATAGGTCGTCTACGAAACAGTCAAAGACCAAGTTTCCAGCAGGGCCTCGAGACACTCATTTGAGAATGCAACAATAACAAACAACTAACCAAAATCCCAGCACCATTGTAAAAATTTTCATTTAAATGCTGGATTTCTTACCGCAGTAGTCATCTTTATTGGGTCGATTACGCTGTGGATTTGTTTCTTTTTTGTTTCGTTTTTATGTTTTTGTCTTTTTATTCGTGTTGAATTCTTTACATTACACTTATCGTAACCGTAAGTATAATATACTTTATCCATAATCATCTAATTGATTTCTAAATGTCTTCACTTCTCATTTTCAGTAAAAATGGCATCAATCGCAAAATCGACGACTGCGTGATGATTCTGGGAAATATAACTCAACACCTAACCAGCATTCACGCGCATCAAACTGAAGTATTCCCTTTCCCCAGCCAAAATGTTGACACACGCGACGGTCCCTGTGTACATGTTGCTGGAAATCATTTTAAAAAGTCTGAATTTCTTTGTTCGCATTTTATTTAGTTTGAAATTTAGAGCCACCCTTGAATAGATGATCGTTCTCTGAAAATCGCGAAAAACTTGGCTAGAAATGGAAAACTAGGGTAGTGATGGTCAGGGCCGTGCAGAGGAAATCCGGGCCCTGGAGGAAAAAATTGTAAGAAGAGCTAAAAGAGTAAAACCAAACAAAATTACGTGGTTAAAGCAGA
>FIZV01019008.1:0-11724 GCA_900050545.1 Trionymus perrisii | reverse complement strand
GAAATATTTTTTTGTTTTTAATTTTTTTTTAGATTTTTTTCAAAATTTTTATTGAATTAGATCTTTTGAAGCATGAAACAAAATATTTTTTGGTACTTATTTCGGTTAATTTTTTTTTTTTTTTAATTTTTATCAAGAACTGGTTCAAAAACTATGTTTATTTTTTTGTACAAAATAATTTTTTATGAAAATGTGATCTTATTTACACTGATTTTTTTCGATCCTCAGCATTTTTGAATTTTGATCAAAACTAATTTTCTTTTCCATTTATCAAACCGTTTGACTTTGAATCAATTTTTTTTTCAGTCGATTATTTTTTTTAAATAATTTTTTTTTCAATCTTGATGAATTTTCTTTATTTTTTATCAAAACTATTGTTATGAATTTGGATTGAAGATTTTAAAAGTTTTTTTTCCAAATAGTTTTTTTTTTAAATTTTGATTAGGTAGGTATATTTGATTTTTTCAAACTCATAAAAATCGAATTTTTCCAATTTTTTTTTATCATCGGCATACTTGACCGATTTTTGTTGAGTTTTTAAATTTCTATTCAAACTAATTTCTTTTTTCAATTTTTATTAAAACAATTTCTTTTAAAAATTTTAATTCAACAATTTTTTTAAATTAAAAAAAATATATAATTGTGGATTATTTTTTTTCTAATAAAAATACAAGAATAATTTTTCAAAATTTCAGTTCAACAATTTTTACATATTTTGGTTTTAAAAGCATTTTTTTTAAATTTCTATTTTTAGAATTAAAAAAAAACAAAAAAAAAACATAATATTTGTTTCAAGTAAAAACACTAAGTAAGTAAACTTGTTCGAAAAATTGAACGAAAAAAAAAGTGAAACGAGCTAAAAAACACTTCCAAGTTCAACCTCTTTACTAGTCTATCTTCTTCATGATTAGAATTTCTTTTTTTCTGTTTTCTACTTCAGTATTTACTACCTGTCTGTATATCGATTCGATAGTCCATTAAATCCAACACTCGTGAGGTTTCCTGTACCACATGTTTTTTAATCTTATATGTTTACGTATGATTGAGGCTCGAGAGTGCGTACTACGTGGTGCGTACGTGCTAGAATATTTATTTTAATTACGATTTATTCGTTTTTTTCTTCTTCTAATTCATTGGACCATCTTTCGAGATTAGAAACTCACTGCTCGATTACTCTTTATAGTTCGTATGTACAATCCTATGCACGAGATCATCGATTTATCTATAAAATAACCTCTCCTCGAATCTACGTACGATCCAGGATACGTGAAATCAAAATCCATTCGTTCATTATAGTTAATCGCCGATGTACTCGACAATTGAACTTTATTTACTTTTCGATCGTGGAGAACTCTTTGGAATATCGCTCGATTACAAATGATCTGTTCGACATGATCCTAGAGACGTTGTAGGTGATTTAATGAATGATGAAGATGATGATAGATTTTCTTATAAATAGATCTATAGCGGTGGAATAATTAAAGGACCACTATGTATTGTCGAATCTATACCGTGTGTGCTGAAAATGAGACAATATGGGTGTCATTTGTATAGTTGAACTTTCATATTTTTATATAGGTTAGAAAGGAGATATGGAGGATTTTTTACGCTTTTTATCAGTGATTAGTGAACGAAAGACGAGGATATGCTTTGGGCAAGTTAACTTGTCTGTTTGCTTCCTTTCGGCTCGATTTGATTATATTATTATTACTCTCGATGGTCTCGAAATTATGTCAGCTTGTTATAATACGTCCTAGTTGAAGAGTCGATAGGCATCGAAACGAGAATTGTTTTATAATACGTATATTACGCATAATTCAGTCGGAGTGGTTACGATTTTGAATAAAATTACCTACCGATAGAACAATCGAGAGTATAACTCGAGCGAATGTTTTAACGAGGCATAATTTCGTAATTGCGCTCAGTTCCTTCGGTTATGACTTGAATTTTGCTGACTGATAGGGCACGTTTATCGTTAAAAATTTCGCATGGGTTGAGGTCGAAAGGCATATATACTATTTGAGACATACGGGGTACCATAAATGTAGGTACCAGAGAAAAGTAAATAAAGACGTTTACATAATTTTGGATAAAAAAAAATTCAATTTCCAAATGTCGCACGTTCAATTTACATTTACGTATATGACCACGTAATGATCTATTATCTGCATGCGTTGTTTTGGGAAGTACCTAAACCGGAAAAGTAAACAATATTTACCACAAATTGGCCAAGTCATCTGCGTAAACTATAGATAGATTATCTATATACCTTACCTACCCAGTGGTATTCTTATGTGATGTGTTTCGGACAAATCAACTGTGGTAGAGTTGCAGGATTGTGTATAATGGAGCCAGTCATTACGTAACAATTGTATAAACATTGTTTTGCGTCTAGATCTAGACAGATGATAAATTGTGCTCGCGTATGTGCGAGTTGATATATCTTACAATGAACGAGTGCAGAATGTGCAGGCGAAATTAATCGTCAATGATTAACACTATACGTGAAAATTGCAATCGCCAATATCGATACACAAACACATGGTATGTACTTTCCATAATACGAATTTCACCGAAGACCTGGCTTCATTCATCTTCATGGGAGCAGCGAGCAGCTCAGCTTATAAAACGTACCTACTTCTGCAGAGACAGAGAGGAAAATATGGAAAAACGATGACGCGAAAATAGAGAGAGCATGATATCGTTCTTCCAGTAGACTGCAGACACTTCCTTGTAATTGGGAGAAAAATCGGTATTGGTTTTGTTTACATGTACAAGTACCTATATTTATTATCGCTGTGTAACGGGCCGTGTTACTACCTAGACTGCAATGTCTACATATTTTTCGCCTTCGAATCCTTTATGCGCGCGCGTTCTACCAAATACATGTACAATAAAGTTGGCTTATTTAAATATCAACGTCGGACACCGAATAGCAATCATGATCATGCATGGATAATTTCAAATAAAGTAATAAAATTGTTACGTTTGTACATGATATGGATATTCTCCGGCATGCTGGAAGTATGGCGTAGGTGGTAGATGCCGGTTACGGCAGTGGAAAAAAATAATTTTTGTGGGACAGCTGGTTATAGTGATGCCGTGAAAATCGTTATGAGATGACGCGATAATCGATGGAGTTTCTTCATTTGGCCGAGTAAAATTACTACTGCCGGGTACGAGCTGGCAAATGAACTGCGGTTGTAAATTCGATGGTTCTGATGGATATACGAACTAAGATGATGTTAAGGGATTTTATACGAAAACTTACCAATTTGATGATCTAAAGGAAGATTTTTTTTTCAAAAAAAATTACTTTTTTACTAATTTTTTTTTTTTTTTAAATCCAAAAAATGAGACAAAAAATTAGGATTTTTTCTAAAAAAAAAAAATTAATAAAGAGCGTTTTCTCGCCAAAAAATGAAAAAATTCTTGTTTTTATTTTTTATTTTAGAAAATGAGAAACTTTTTTTACGTCAATTCCAAAAAAAAATTACGTAAGTAGGTGTATTATTTTTTATTCCGCAAAAAGTTCAGAAATTTTTCAGTCCAAAAAATTAAAAACATGTTTAACCCAAAAAGCTGAAAAATTTTATTGGTACAAAAATAGAAAAATTTTTAGGAATTTTTTTCTCGAAGCAATTTAAAGGCTCACTTTTTTTGAAAAATCAAGTTTTTTATACTTTTTTTTTAATTCAAAAAAATGAGATAATTTTTACCCTGCAGACTCCAAAAAGATCAAGATACTAACAATAAGTATATTATGCCAAAATTTTGAAAAATATTTTTTGCCTGAAGAAATTGAAAAAAATTTCTATTCCAAAAAAGTAAAGAATTTTTTCATCCAAAAAATTGGAATGCTTAGATATTTTTTATTTATTTCAAAAATTCGATTTTTCCTCCCAAAAATTAAAAAAATACCCCCAAGTTAAAAAAAAAAAATCAAAAAATTTTTTTTTTCAAGAAATTTATGTTTTTTTCAATAAAAAAACTGGGAGGCTTTTTTCTTCCCAAAAACTGGAAGATTTTTTCATTTATTTTTCTTAAAAAAAGAGAGAAACGTTTTTACTCAAATAAGTTGAAAGCATCTTTTACCCTAAAAAATTGAAAAATTTTGTTGTTCAAAAAAAATTATAAGAGAACTTCTCAAAAAAAAAATAATGAGGCGAAAATTAGGAATTTTTTTCACAAAACGGATTTCTTCTTTCGTAAAATCAAAAGCTTTTTTACACAAATGAGATGAGTAATTAATATCAAAAAAGTCAGATTTCTCCCCAAGAGTCTGAGAAATATTTTTACTCTAAAGAAATCTCGATATTATTTTTTTATACCGAACTAAATCAAGAGAAAAACAATTATTTCAAAAAAGTAAGGAATTTTTTTAATCCAGAAAAAAAAATTCCAAATAAAAAAAAAATCAAGCCCTAAAAATATTAAAAATATTCTTTTCCAAAAAATGAAACAGTGAAATTATGATTTTTTTCTTTCCAAAACATCAAAAATTTATTTATTTGTTTGTTTTATTCAAAAAAACGATGCCCAAGTCTGAAAGTTATGAAGAGGCGCATTATTTTCTTATAATGAAAGAAGCTTAGAAATTTTTTACTCGAAAAAATTGAAAAATTTTATTCCTCCAAAAAATTGTAACATTTCTTTTCAAAAAAAAAAAAAAATGAGGCGGATTTTTTCCGCAGAAAAATCAAAAGATTTTTTTTAGCATTTTTTTAAATTTTAAAAATGAAAAAATTTTAAGTCGACCCCCCCTCCCAAAAAAAAAACAAGATGAATATTTTATGCCAAAAATAAAATTTTTTCTCCAAAAAAGTTTGTAAAAGACAAAAAAAAAAAATTGAAACTGTGGTACGTGTACGTATACTTAAATTTTTTTCTATCAAAGATTTAACCCCCCCCCCTCAAAAAAAACTGATTTTCAGAATTAAAAAGTCACTATTAAATTTGACTTGATGGTGGACGTCATTTCTCAATGTTTCATATCAAAATATGATAAATTTTGATTTTCTTTAAAATTTTCAAAATAATTTATTGATTTGAGTTTCCTCCTTTCATTTCATTCATTATGAGATTATGACAATTCGGATTTTCTAGAGACATCTAACAAATTTGTTTCATTCTCTAGTGCTTATTTTTTTGAAATTTTGTTTTAATTCGAAAGTGAAGGAAAATCTTAAAAGCCTTTGTAAATCGAGATATCGTACCTATCTTCATAGATTTGAGACATTTCTTCTCTGTTGTTCATTTTTAGTAAATTCATTATTTTTATTTTTGTTGTTTTTGAAACTGCTTTTCCTCGTTTTTTTTTTGTTGAAAATTTCATTTTTTCACCGGGGAAAGTTTGCGATCTTTCATCAGGGTAATTTTCTTAAAATTTTGAATTTTTTTTCGAAGTTGTACTCAATAATTTTTGAAGCGTCGATTATTTTCATTTTTATTTTTTAAAAACTAGGTAAGTATATTTTCTGGATTTATTTTAAAGTTTAATTTTTTCATTGGTAAGAAAAAGTTTTTCATTTTAAATGAAAAACTAAATTGAAAAATTTCAGATCTGTGAAAATTCGAAATAATTTAATCGATTTGAGGCGTAGTTTCTTTACATCGATTTTTACCAAAATTGAATTTTAAGAGGATTTTTAATTAAAAATAATTGTTTTGAAAATTGTTTTCATTTTTCTTAAAAACAATTTTCACAGTTGAAAAAAATTGCTCAAAATTGAATTTTTTTTTAGTTTGAGTTCAAATGCCTAATTTACGTTTTAGTCCAAAAAAAACAATTTAAGTACTTCCTTTTTTCTCGTTTAAATCAGACAAATTTCATTTATACAACGTTGCCAAATCTGAAATCTTTAAAAAAGATGCCTACTTTTCAAAAATTTCGAAAAATCATCCATAAATAGTTATGTATTCCCTAAAAAACACTCAATTTATGGACTGAAAATTGACCCCGAAGAAGCTAGAGCAACTTGATCAAAGTTCTCTTTTTCATTAATTTATTCGAGGAAGATACGTTACATCGTTTCCAAAATTATCGGTCGATTTACTGAAAAAATTCAACGATAAAAATCTCATGATTTGCAAATGTACATTTTTATCGTTTCCTAGTTTAATTCGATACGATATAGATATTTTTGAAAAGATATTAAATTCAAAGCGATAATACACCAAATGAATTTCGAAAGAGCAGACATTACTACGATAAACTCATAAAACTCGTCATAAAATATAGATTCATTTCGCTATCTTTGTCTACGGTGTTTGATTATGACGAATCTTTGTGTGGTCCGGAGCTGGTGTGCATTTCGACGAGAGAATAATAGAAGCGATTTATTATACGAATGAATTTATACGATATAAGTTTTCGAGTTGACCTACCCTACGTGCCATAAAAATATCAAGTGCAGTGGGTGGAAGTTGATGACTCGAGATATGTACTTAATATTAAATAAAATTTGCAGTGTCCATAAAACGACTGCAACCCGAGATCATTAACCTGAAAACAATAACATCGTTTTATTGATAACGTTCTTACCTGATTCAAATCCTTCATATCCCTTTGTTATACGTGAAATTTAATCCTGGAAAAACAAAATGCACTTAAATTCACTTCGTAAAACCAAGCACACTCGCGAAGTGATTTTTTTTTTGCAAAGATACCGCATAAACCTCGTAATTCAACGTTGTCGTGAAATCGCGCGATGATCGAAAAAAAAAATAAAAAATAATAACGCGAACTCTAACTTCAACCTACAAGGTTCGTACAATAACCGATACTGAAAACAAAACCCGCGCAAGTCGTTGTACAACTGTCAAAGAGTAAACCAACCGTTACTTGGAAACCTGCTGTAACTGGAAGTAGTATCGGCGGATACTCCTACTCTGAAGTAATGCAACTATATTAACTGCATTCGAGTCTCGCTCGCGATATATACCTATGTATCGGAAATAGAGACTCATTTCTGGATTCTCAGGTTCTCACGAGTCATCCTGTGTTTTCATCTCATTAATTTATGTGTTTGCCACTGTTTCAAATGGGTGCGAGTGTGAGTCATTTCTTGGGGAAATGTCGTTTTTTTGAAAATTTTCTTAATCTAGTAGTTCTTGGAAAAAGTCGTGTCTCAGGTGTGATCGAGATCATTTTCCACCTTTGCTAATTTAGTTTTGTAAATTATAAAATACACGTGTTGTTCAAGTCCTATAGACAGATAGTAAGTTAAGTATGTACTTATACGTAAACGACGCCTTTTACTAGGAAATTTTTTTAACGATGGCAAAATAATATTTTTGAAGTAATATGCAAAAATAAATTTTTATTTCTTATTTACTCCAGAACATAGATAGTGAGAAAGTGTAGAAGAAAAGGGAATGATTTATGGGGATTCCTCAGTGTCTAAATAATATGGTTGTTTGTCGAGGAATTTTTATTACAACGATTCGGTCGATTTCATATCCGAACTGGATTTGAGATGCAGAGGAAAATTCCTATGGAATTGGAAAAAAAATAACCATCGATTCGAGTGTGGTGTCTTGAGTACGCATTTCCAGCCCAGTTTTGAGTAGGTTTTATTACTTGCGGACAAAATCACTAAGAACTACTTACAAGGGAACCTTTTGTACTCGCCGGCTTGGAATCGAACGAAACTTAGATATTCGGAAAGAGCATGTCCGAAAACCCCCAGAACCAAAATTTTAGCTGCCCAATTTCATTTTTCGATTTTTGGCGAATTTTTGAAAGTATAAAACTTAACTTTTTCCCACCAAAAATGTGAATTTTTCGAAAAAGAATAATTCTTTATCAAAATTATTGAAAATTGGTATGCTGATTAATGTCGACCTCCCGAATCCGAATTTCGCAATTTCCAGCCGTTCTGGAGCTCCAGCGAGGTATGGGTTTAACTTTAAACCGCTCCAGAAGGGGTGAAAATGAAATTGGATAGCTAAAAATTTGGTTACTCACTATTCTGGTGTGCGTCAACCGAATAATCCACGTCTCCAGGAAATTCCGGCCGGCGAGTACAAAAGGTTCCCTTGTTAGTATATTTAATGAGATCATTTATAACTTTTTTTTCTTTCTTTTATAAATCAGCTATTTTTTAACAATTTTTTTTTTGTTCTTTGAATGAATGCAATAATAGGCTTTTTAAAGCATTCCTAGAAAAACTTTCACAAATCATAGATCCTCAAATTATTGATAAAAAGCTTTATTCGAGGGTTCTGAGGAAATTTTGCACTCACTCGATGGAAAGTATAGGTACGAATAGTTTCACCAAGAGACACCAATGAAGATGTCGTTGATGGTGTGGTGTATCAGCCAGTATGCCTACTCTATAGTCTACATCAACTGTTTAACTCAACGTTTCAAGTTTATAATATATTTTTAACAGATACTTAATAAGAAAAAATAAAAATAATTTTTTTAAATACACTTTTCGTTGAATTGTAGTAATACGAGTAAATTCAGAAAAAAAAAATCATGAAAAATTAAAATGAAAAGCGTGGGCGCTAAAATTACTATTTGTCTTAGAATTTTATGTCAAGGCCCATACTTTTGATTTTAGTTTTTCATGAAAAAATTTTCTTCCAATTATTATGCTTTTTGAGAAAATTGTTTTGAAAAAGTAGGTAACTATGTTGAGAATTTTTTTTCTTTTTGGTGAATTTATTTAGTTACTACTATATTTTAAGAAAAAATGTGATTTTCGAAATTTTTATTTTTATATTTTATTTTCTACTTTTTAGTTACCTACGATTGTAAGATTTTACAAAAATATTTCATAATGATAATTTTAACACATAAAATATTGCAACATATTTTTCGAAGATTTATTTTGAAATAGTTTTATGAAATTATAATTTTGCATTTTATTTTTCAAAACAAGAATGCTGACTCGAAACACGTAGTACGAGCAACGACTCGAACACGTTGTCTGAGCAAGCAGTATGCTACAGTGGACGCGCACGGTCCTATATGTATTACACATTTTTTTTTTCAAAAACGAGAACACTGGTTTCATAACAATGGGGAAGGAGAAACCCGGCTTGACTAATCAGAGGATGTTGATATAGGTACCTAAATTTGAGGTGAAATGAATGAAACTGACGAGTCGACAAAATGTAACAAAGGAAAAATTAAAATGTGCAATTTGTGTTGGTAATGATTTGGATATGCTATGGCACATAGCGAAGGGACACATCCCTTTAAATATTTAAATCAGTCACATAGAACTGAACCCGAATTGATTTTTTTTTTTTTTTTTTAAATAATATTCAGGATTGTGAGGTAGGTATGTGCTTTTGCTATGTTAAACAATTATTATATTTTAGTGAAAAACGAACCCTAAGGATTTCCACACAGCTTTTAATAATATATTTTAGACATTTTTTTTTCTTTCTGCAATTTCCCTAAGAATTGACATTATTCCAAGTTGTTGCTTTCAGTGATGATTGGTCATTTGAATTGGTTTAATAGGTGATGACTTTCATAATTGTACTGTTACTTTGATGTACTCGTACTTGGTGTTTTTTTTTTTTGAAGTGAATGGGTGATTTCGTTTCTGCAAATAAATTGTGGCTCAGATTTCAATTAACGATTTCTTGTTAAAAATTCTCGTAATTTTTCTGATTTTATTTCTTGGAGAATAATTTGATAGTACTTAGGGCCACTCGAAACCAAAAATAATAAAAAATGACCACCACCTTATGGGAAGAGCTGGAAAACATCTTCGGACAAATTTATGGCTCGCAGAACATATTCGGTTACAAAAGCACGCTGGCCAATCAGTTCTATCTGTATTATTGTTTCAGCGGCCACATCTATTTTTCTAATAAGATAGACTCTCGCATCAAATACCTCTGGTGCCTTTTAGTCTCGTGTCAAATCGTAATCGTATACATCAATGCTGTCGCTTTTGCTTATGCACTTTTGTGGTATGATGTACGAATCAACCTACCGATCATGTTCTCCTTCTCAGTGATTTTTGGCTCCTGTAACATTTCAGCTTTAGGATTTCCTTTTAGCTTATATATGTACAGAACCAATATCGAAGCTTTGATCAAACACGTCGACGAAATCATGTCCATCAGCGAATCGATTACTGACTTTCATTCAAGACACAACCGCGCCATCATCGAAGTGAAAAAGCAAAGTTTCCTCTTCCTAGTTTTCTTTGGAATAAATTTCACGACTTATATTTATTTAGCTTTATTCGACGTTTCGTTATTTTTCGAGTACGAAAAGCTTCAGAACCCTTTATACTACCCGATACCTTTGTTTTTGGACAGGGAATACGCCAACTTTAGCACATTCTTATGTATCAATGCCATTTCCATATTTCCAATCCAACTTGTATTGCTGCAAATGTTACCCGTATTCACTCTATTTATCTTTTGGAGCGCCATTTATTCCAGTGAACTGGGTCGTTTATGCGGGGATCTTCATACAACAAGTGATCGTTTGAATGGGTACATGGAAGGAACATGCTGTCCAAGTGAAAATTGGATTCAAGAGTTTGAAACTGTTTTTCGACGAATTGTTTTACAATTTCAAAAAATCAAAACGTAAGTGGACTGTAGCTCTGTATTATATCAAAGAATCGTCGATAATCAGTTGAGTTCGAGAATTTCTAAACAGCAAAAAAACGCGTTTTGTGAATTTTCAGACACCTTTTACTTGAGCCCAAAAATTTCATTTTTTTTAGGAATCAAAACAAGTCTGATTCTCTTCTACATTGATTGCCAGATAAATATATATGTATGTACCTATATAAGTATATTTCTTTTTAGATTGAATAATGATCTAAGAGAATTATTCGAGTTGATTTGTACATGGGTCGTGCCTGCAGGTTTCTCATTCGGAGTTGTTGTGCTTTATATGTGCCTTAGAGTGAGCTCATTTTAATTGTACCTTAAGTATTACAATTAATTTGCAATAGCAAGTTGCTTTAATTCGATATTACTAGACTTGAAAGAAAACAAAAGGTGAACTAATTTTTAATTTTATGTATTATGCTGTAAAAATTATAGGACGATCTACAGATTGTTATCAAACTGAAATCTTTGTCAGTTTATTTGTCCGTTGTTGCCTCCTTATTTCTTTTTTACTGGATCGGAGAAAATTTCAACACCTCGGTAGTATTGATTTTGCTAACTGATTTTGAAGAGCTACTCTCATTATATTGATCAAATCTTATTTTTTAAAACCAGGTTATGGAGATATCACGAGCGGTTTACTTTACTCCTTGGTATTGGTCGGTGAAGGTGCGGAAAAACGTCTACATATTTTTATGCCAATCTCAAACAACCAAAGAGTTGACTATTTTCAAAGTACGAGTTTACGGATTACTGTTGAGAAATTTCTTGAGTTTACTGCATGGTATATTTTCGTATACAAATATTCTACGTAAACTTACTATCAAATAAGCACAAGGAAATACCTACTTTTTCAAAAACTCTTTCTTTCTTTCTTTCTTTTTTCTTTTTAAAATTTTTCACCATGTTTGCAAACTTAGTGCATTGCGAGCGAAACATTCGAAGCTTTTGTGGAAGTTTCCTATATTAATGTATGCATATTATTTATTCGATGAAAAGTGAGATTAAGGTCATAAATAGATGTCACTACTAAAATTTTTTTCGATCGGCACAAATTTCTAAATGTTAATGTGTAAACCTACATAACGAGCAACTGGGCAACAAGCAACTGGCAACTCTCGAAAA
>FIZV01018883.1:0-10602 GCA_900050545.1 Trionymus perrisii | reverse complement strand
GAAAAATTAAAAACATTTAAAAATTAGGAATTCAAAAAAAAAAAATTATACCTACTTAATTTAAAAAAAAAACAGCAGTTTTTCGATTTGTACTTTTTTTCAGGTGGTTTTATTATGGCTCCAATTTTATGTTTCTTTTGATATATTTTGGAGGTAAGTGAGCGGGGGGAGGGGATGATTTTTTTAATATTCCTAAAAAATAACATTTTATGCATTAATGAAAATTTCACTATTTTTTAAAATTTACAATCATACAATCGACAGTACGAAGCCCCAAACTCAAAAAAACAAGATTTCATTAGTACAGTAGAAAAGCCCCATTTTACGGTGGGCATATTTTTAAGAAATTGGAAACTTCAAATCCTGTAAAATATTTAGAAAATAGCAAATTTTTCCCAAATTTCGAAAAATTACCTTCGCCAATTTGGAAAAAATAGGCAGCTTTGAATTCCTGATTTTTGTTTCAAAAATTACTTGATTCCCCTTTCCCCCCAAATAGTAAGTAGATAGGTAAAAAGTGAATTCCGTATACTTTAGTACATTTACAGATGAAACTCTTTGTAATTAAATGGTCAAAAGTGATTTTATGATGTATTTTCAAAAAAATATTCTGCGATTACATTCTTTTAAGGTCCTCCTTTATCTGGTGATCTATACCCTTTCCGAAAAACCTCCACATCATTGTACCTATGGCTCCAATTGAAAATTTTGTTAATCAAAATTTGTAGATTGAGAACCTTGAAATAATTTTGGTCATTATAAAAATTTCGATTAGACCCCTGCGTTCTCTCCAATTTTGCATAATACTACGTATAAAAATCCATGTTCGAGAACGATTTTATAGCAAGGAAGATTTTTTCCATTTGTGAATATTTGTCCTATTATAAAAATTGGAGAAAATGAAAAAAAAAAAAAATGTGAACTTGGGCAAAATAAAAAAAATGTCGCATTTCCTCCTGCCTCGTTTGGGGAAATGGTCTTCTTGGTTTTTGTGCCTGAGATAGTGAGATATGCAGAATTGAATTCCTTTTGATGAAAAGTCTTCACTAATTATTTTCCCGCCAAAAATGTGGATCATTTCTACTTTCTTCAAAAAATAGCAAGAGAGAGGAGAATGGTTAAATCAGTCGAATATTTTAATCCACATCGTGTAATTTCACACGAATGACGTAAACATAAGCAGCTTCAAGTTCACACTTTCTGCGAATGTTGACAATGACACAAATCTTGATCATATGATATACCAACACATATGGCAACGTCATTACCAATATTTTTGAAACAAAATTTATGAAATAGATTTCCATTTTTATCCGATATACGTACCAAACATATGTTGTTTTGCGTGGCTTAGTATCTCTGTGCACAGCTATCGGTGCTGTTTCGCGAGCTTGCTATGTAAACACCATTTGTGCCAGTTCAAATTGCCTGCAAAAAGACCACGTAGGTATTCGATGATGAAAATATTTGATGTGAAATTCACGAAGCACGAAAACTAGAACGGCGCGGCAGCGTCGAGACACGACTCGACGCCGCGCTAAATTGTTGTGTGAAGTTTGTATTCGAGTTGGTAAATAATTCACCAAAAGCTTGGAAATTATAGTCATCATTAGACCACGTTATTAATTCATAGCTCAATTATTAACTTGACAAAAGGTATTAAATCAAACAAAAGCGTGTAAAAGCTGACGAAAGAGATTTCCGCGTATTTAAATACCCTGCTTGTCTTTAAAACAGGGTTCATAAGCTACCCTTTCCATTCCCACGCTCCTTTCCAGGTTAAACGACGTAGAAAGCAACATCGAGATTATAAAATTAAACAATCACATGTCCACCTTTGCGAGCTTTCGACCAATCTGATTTTTCTCTACGTGCGGAAACATTTCAAAACAAATGAATTGGAAAATATTCGCTGTAATGGGACAAATCAGGAGGATGATGTTTTGTGTGTGAAAATGAGACGATATCGGCGCTGTGCGGCGCGCCGCTCCGGTGTGTACATTGCGATGCAAATTGCAGCCTATAAATGAAATTGAAAATTACCAACGGGTTGAGCTCGATTACGTTGACGTTGGTTTTATCACCACATAGGCTTTTACCCCGTATCACGATGGGTTCATTTTCGTGAACGTAATTTTAACCCGGCACTTTTACCCTGATAATGGTATTTTTATGGTTGTGAAAATTGAATGCCTCATTCGAGCGTATTCTAAAGCCAAAAACAAATTTCCCGGAAGAATTAGTTTTTTAGTTTTTCTCGCGTAGTGTCTCGCAGATGAAGACGTGTATAATACTCGTAGAAAAAATAAAAAAATGAAAAAACATTTTTAAGCTGGAAAGTTTCACTTTTTATGATGAGGTGTCTTCCCAAAATTCTTAGTTTTTTTTAGGTAAAGGCTGTTCAAATCTTAGGTATATTTTTTTTTATTTTCCGAATTTTCAAGATTCTCTTTAACATGATTCTATTCACTTGGTAGAAAAATTAAAAATATTCTCCCAAACAATTTTTTTTTAGTGAAAAAGTTCTTTCAAGAATTAATTTTTTTTTAATAAAAAAATCCTATCACTAAAATATGTAGGGGCTAATTTTTTCTGAAGAAATTACAAAATCTCTTACTATCACAAAACATTCTCCGAAAAAAATAATATATCTCAGCAAAAAAGTCCTTTTGAAAAAAATAAAAACGTTTCTCTGAACTAAATACTAGAGCAAAGAATGCTTATTTTTTATACTTATTGGTAATGGAAAATGTTGATGAATTTTCCATAAGTTTTTTCTTTCCCTCCCCCTCCCTTAGTCTTAAAATACTTAAGGAAACGTGGAACATGAGAAGACAGGTTTGAAATTCGATGAAGATTTTTCCTGCTTCGACGTAGGTACCACACCTAACTGGCACCTTTTCTCCAACTTGATCTCTTTACTTCGAGAAAAGCCATAAAAATGTGATAAAAGCAGAAGAAGAATACAGGTGAATGGAGGCATGGAAAATAAGCGATGGAAGGTAGAATCTGTGCCAATTTTAGAAGCCATTCTCCCTTCCATCTTTTTGGAACTGGAACGACCAATCGATAACGTTGGCGAAATTTTTGAGCGTTGGACTGGACAGAATGTAACATTTTTGACACAAACGTAGCATCGACGTGAAAATTAAATTTTGAAACGAGTATTTAGATCAAAATTGTTTATTTTCATGAGTTTTACTGCAGTAATTAATTTGTTTATTATCGATTACTACTTTTTTTCAGTTCGATTTTCGATGCTATCGAATACGTATTTTTAACAGTTCAAAAGCAAGTGTCTTACTTAGCAAACGATGACTCATGGGTTGGATTTTCGTCGTTGATACAGCGCTTGGAGAAAAACTATCTGCAAAAAAAAATCCTAAAAGTATGTTCTTTTAGTGCTGAAAGAAGATTTGGCAGGGGCTGTTTCCCCTAATTTTAAGGGTGGAAAACTGAAACATCGTTCGTTTCAGTTTCGGGTTTCAGTTTCAGTTTTAGGATTTTCAATTTTGGTTTTCAGTTTCCAGTTTCAGTTTTCAATTTTATGATTTTAGTTTCGATTTCGGTTTCAGTTTTTTTGGTTTACCAAAATAAGGGCAAAACACTCTTCAACAATAACGAAAAAAATATTTAATAATATGAAAACTGCTAAACTTGAAATTATTGGTAGGGTCGCCAAGCTAGAATTTTCTAGGACGGCTCAATTTTTTTCTCAAGGGGTGGTGGGTGGAAAATTTTTCTATAATTACTATGAAAATGATTTTTTTCTTCAAAAAATTGAGTCATTTTTTCTCCCAAAAATTGATTTATTTTTTCTTTCAAAGATTTTGAGTCATTTTTTCTTCGAAAAATTGAGTGTTTTTTTTCTTCAAAAAGTTGAGTCATTGTTTCTTCGAAAAATTAGTAAATCATTTTTTCATTTGAAAAATTGAGTCATCTTTTTCTTCAAAACAATTGAAAGCTTTTTGAAAAATGAGAATTTTTCCTTGAAAAAAAGAGATTCCTCCCTGCCCCCCCCCCCCCACCCAAAAAAAACTTGATATATTTTTCTCAAAAAAAAAGAAAGAAAGAAAAAAGGAAAATTGAAAGATTTTCCCTTCAAAAAAGATTGTTTACTTTACAAAATTTAAAATAAAAAATTTTAAACTTGAAAGGAATTGAAAAACTAGGTACTCATCCAGAATTTTTGCTTTACAAAAGTTGAAATTTTTTTTTTTTTTTTAATAAGTTTTTTCTTTAGAAAAAGTAAAGCATTTTTCCACTAATAAAATTGAGTTTTTTTTTAATCTAAAAAATTAAGAGATTTTTTCCCCTTTAAAAAGTTTGGAAATTTTGTTTTCGAAAAAAATTGAAAGACCATCCAAAAAATTAACGTTTGAAAATTTCATTTAAAAAAATAAAAAGTTCGTATTTTCAGAACTCACAAAAGAATTTTTTCAATCAAAATGAATATCTTTGTAATATATTTACAAATTTTTTTCCTTTTAATTTTTTTTTATAAAATTGTCCTTGCAAAAAACTGTAAAAATTGGAGTTTTTCATTTTTTGGAAAATATTCATAATATTCCCCCTTCCCAAAAAAAATAATCGAGTTCATTTTTTGAAATTTTCTCCGAATCGGTTTTGAGAAATATCCCTAAAATCAATATTTTTTCAAAATACCTATGTACTTATGTATGTATTCACAATTGTTGCAATGCAAAAATTAAAAAAAAAAAAAAACATTTTTTTACAAAATTATTTGCAATTTTGGTTTTTTTAAAAAAATTTCAATCTTTGCAAAATATTTTTGAAATCGTTCTTGGTAAAAGTCGCAAACATTTCTCTTGGTGAATGATAAATTTTCAAAAAATAAAATTGAGGAAATAGTTCATGAAAAAATTTCTTGTTGTGTAGATGTTCTATTGACGGATCCGATACTCCTCTCTCCTCTCACGACCTATGTGATTCACCGTTTAAAGCTCGGCTTTTCTTCACGACAGAATGTCAGGAAAAGAAAATCTATCTAAAAACCTCCTCAAAACGTTGTTTGAGCTAATAAATAACGAAGCTAAGCGCCTCAATGTGCCACGCTGCGAATGTGAAAAAGAACATAATAAATGATGGGACGATATAGGTAGTTAGTAGTACCTTTACAAAGTCCGAGACGTAAGATTAAGAAGTTTTTTTTTTTTAATAGGAGTATTTTATAATCGTTCATTAACCCTTCGGGGTAATTTCTATGGTCACATTTACCTACGTGTAAGAAGTTGCGTGTCTTGTGTAATTCGTAAATATGGTTACAAAAGATAGAAAATGAAAATGACGTTTACGTAGGTAGGTAGAGGTACACAATACACATACGTTAGAATTAATTCGCAATGCGAGCGAGAGGGAAGGAAGAAGGGAAGTGAAGTTTATCAAAATACGTTTTCGCGTTTTAACTCATCGGTTGCGAGTGAATTTCGCCAATTGCGAAACTTTAGGTCATTTACTTTTAAACTGAGATTTGCAAGTTGCAACGTTGAAGAGTCGACGTTTACGTTTATTTTTTCATGAAAAAAGTATACCATTTGACGTAGAAAAATAGGGAACACGAGGTGGGAGCAGAAGTACACCGAGAAAGAGCTTTGTTTTGCATCGTGTAATGACAATATACGAGTAGTAAGTTCGCAAACGTGTTACGTAAGTTTCACAATTGCTACAATTTTTTCGTATTGTGCATGAGGTTGTTTTTGAAATGATGTAATTCGAGAGCGGAGCGCTGGCTACAGCGATGTATTAAGAAAATAAGCTATGTACATACTGACCTTTCAAATGTCAACATTTACCAGTGCGATGAACCGATGCACAGGCACACGATGCGATGCGAGTTTATGCATTACGAGAAACGCCCGGACCCTCGACCGGGCCCGTGCCGCAGCCGCAGCTCAGCTACTGCGTGAAAGTCCGATGAAAAAATTTTCTCGACAGGAAATGGAAGATTTGAGGCGAGATTCTTTGTATTGTGTGATTGTGATTGTACGACGGCGACGGTGACTGTAAATACGCCGTGGTCGACGCTTTTATTATAACAGGGTTAACTCTATTGATGGAGTCCGATTCTGTGTCGTTTAAAAATAGTCGTAATCCGAATAATACGCTTTTTGAAAAAGGTACCGTATAATTGTCAGCATCCTATCTTATTCAATTAAACGTTTGTAAACAAGAACGGAATTTACTAATTTATATGCTGAATTTGAAATACGATAGCAAGCTTTTCACTTGGCAATTTTTTCTCTCATTTTGATGCGCTCTAGCAATCTTTGTAACCGGTTTTATGGGTATTTTTGAATTTGATTTTGAAATTTTTTGAATTACTCGAATATAGAAAATAATAAGGAATAAGTGATCGTACGTACGTATTAAGTAGGTTAGAAGATCAGATTTGAAGATCATGCGAAGTAGAACTTTCATCTATGAGTGCATATTTCCATGTTGCGAGTACCTACCAAGATACGTAAATCATAGATCATTTCTAGAAAACAGACCCTCAGACTTGAACTTGATCACGACCTTAGCAGGGGGAACGAATAAAAAAATAAATACGTAGATAATAAAAAAAAAAACGTTTTGAAAGTGGAAATTTTTTTTAGATTTCTTTCTTTGTTTGAGATAATTTTTTGAAGGAATTATTTCCTGAGACGATTTACCAAATAGCATAAATTTTCTGAGAGAATCCATTTTTTGATTGCAAGAGAAATTATTTTCAAAAAAAAAATGATAAATTTTACTAGAGATTTTTTTTCTGAAGAAATGATTTCCTGAGCAGAGCAAAGATTTTGGGAAATTTGATGATTTTTGGAAATTTTTCATTTTTTGAAAAATCTAAAATTTATGTGAAATTATAGAATTTTATTAATTCGACAATTTTGGAAAATTTGAAATTTTTTAAAGGTTTGGCCGTTTAGGCAATTCAATAACTTTTAGAAGTTTGACAATTTTTGAAAATACGTTGATTTTTGAAAATTTCGCAATTTTTGAAAAATCAATTAATTTTGTGAATTAAAGAATTTTAGAGAATTCAACAATTTTAGAAAATATGATAATTTTTAAAAATTCCACTTTTTTTGAAAAATTTATAATTTTTGTGAAATTATAGAATTGTAAAAAATCAACGATTTTGGAGACTCGATAATTTTTCTAAATTTTGCAATTTTTGAACAATCATTTTAAAAATTCGAAGATTTTGGGAAATTTGAATTTTTTTTTAAATTTGACAATTTAGGCAATGCAATGACTTTTAGAAATTTAAAACTTTTTGAAAATGCGATGATTTTTGAAAATCCCGCAATTTTTGAAAAATCAATCAATTTTGTGAATTAAAGAATTTTAGAGAATTCAACAATTTTGGAATCTATGATAATTTTAGGAAATTCTGCATTTTGAAAAATTGATAATTTTGGTGAAAGTATAGAACTTTAAAAATTCAACGAATTTGGGAAATTTGATGATATTTGAAAATTTGTCAGTTTTTGAGAAAATGGAAATTTATAGATTTTGACAATGTTTGAAAATTCCTCAATTTTTGACAAATCAATAATTTTGTGAATTAAAAAATGTTAGAAATTCAACGATTTAGGGAAATTTAAAATTTTTTAAAGGTTTTGCCGTTTAGGCAATTCAATAACTTTTAGAAATTTGACAATTTTTGAAAGGGCGATAATTTTTGAAAATTTCTCAATTTTTAAAACAATCAATAATTTTTTTTTGTGAATTAAGAAATTTTAGAAAATTCAACGATTTTGGGAAATAGAAATTTTTTTAAAATTTGACAATTTGGGCACTGCAATAACTTTTAGAAATTTTAAAATTTTTGAAAATACCATAATTTTTGAAAATCCCGCAATTTTTGAAAAATCATTCAATTTTGTGAGTTAAAGAATTTTAGAGAATTCAACAATTTTGGAAAATATGATAATTTTTGGAAATTCTGCATTTCGAAAAATTTATAATTTTTGTGAAAGTGTAGAATTTTAAAAATTCAACGAATTTGGGAAATTTGATAATATTTTAAAATTTGTCAGTTTTTGAAAAACTGGAAATTTATAGATTTTGACAATGTTTGAAAAGGCAAAGATTTTTGAAAATTTCTCAATGTTTGGCAAATCAATAATTTTGTGAATTGGGAAATTTTAGAAATTCAACGATTTTGGGTAAATTTTTTTAAAGGTTTGGCAGTTTAGGCAATTCAATAACTTTTAGAAATTTGACAATTTTTGAAAGGGCGATAATTTTTGAAAGGGCGATAATTTTTGAAAATTTCTCAATTTTTAAAATAATCAATAATTTTTGTGAATTAGGGAATTTTAGAAAATTCAACCTGCAATGTAGGCAATTCAATAATTTTTGTAAATGAAAAAAAGTTTTACACAGTATTTTAAAGAAATTCTAACACTCGAATATAAAAAAAAAATATAAGGTATATACTTATTCAAAAAATTGAATTTTAAATTTTTTCCATAAAACAACTCTCTCTCCCATTTTTTGACTTCCTATATTTTTCCTCTCAGATTCGCCTCTGTGTTCGTTTTTACCTTTTTTTACCTACTTTTAATTATATTGAAGTAGTGAATTTTTTAGCGTTTTCATTTGACAATTTCAGTGAATCTGTTCCCCTCCCTCCTGAAAAATTCTTTCTTTTCGTCCTTGTATTAATTTCCTAAAAAAAATATCTCTTCAAAGGATTTATTTTCACAGATCTTCTATCTGATGTATATCAACTTTCTGAATAAATATATACCATTTGTGAGAAAATTCATTTTCTGAAAATAATTATGTACTATTTAAAGGGATAAAGGAGAATACGCTCGAGACCCCAGCAAAGGTCACTTCAACACCTATCTCCGCTCCAGCTGCACATCCTCGTTCGTTGTTCACATGTTCGGCTCACGCTAAAAAATCACAACTCCGAAAAATCAACTGATTCATGCCTGTCTCTTCTCATTCAAGTCTATTTCCGTACACCGAACTGGCGGTCTGGACGTGTAACTGGTTCACACTCGCGATTACTAAGCTCGGTACGTGAACGGGACGCGCAGCCGCGGAAACGCGACAGCGACACCGCCACATCGCTCGCACGGACCCATAATAAGCGTTAATTAAAAACGTTACGCTAAACGGCAAAACAAAATACTGAGATTGTAAAATCGCCGAGGTAGCTACTGTGTTTAAAAAAAAATTTAGTGCAACGTTACAACACATCATCGTCATCGGTATCGTACATAATATACGGATACGTGTTAGAAGGAGACATACGATGGTATACCTAACCTAACGCATGCGCGTCTCCGATACATAATATTCATACAACAATGAGTGTAGAACGTCATATAAGACCGAATGCGACACATAGTACAAAATATGTACAATAGTACAGAGGTAAAGGTAAAACTAATAATAAAAATAGTAATACCGATACCGATACCGATGCGATGTGATGGAATATGCGACACTACGGTGTACGAATGCTGTGCCTACTTCACGTACAATATCGCCTATCGGTATCATACTGGCCCCTAGGAAATTTTTCCTCCAGTGCGCTTAAAGCGGAAATCCGCTCATACGTAATTGTTGAAATTAAAAGCGATTGATAGATACACCCATTTTTTTAAAATACCGATTTACTCGTAGTTGCCGTTCTCGTCGACGCGACGCAGTGCGGATGTTCTGGCTGGAATTGATGTGCTTGAGATTGGGAATAGTTCATACCAGCGTGGAGTTGAAATGGTTTTGTAAAGGTCCCATAAGGATAAGACTCTAGTTTGACGTGGTGTTTGGAAAACTTCGAATGATCTAAACGTATTGGGATGGTGCGAATACGTGGTGATTTTTGTTTTCATGTTCCATCTCTTTAAATCGCTTCTTAAAAAATAATTTCATATTTTTTTCAATTCACAAAAAGAAAAAAAAAATTAACAAAATTTTCAAATGTCCAATTCAAAGTTGCTTTTTTTGAGAAAATAATTTCCAATTTTATATCTCTCCCTTGGATAAGTTATAAGTGGTACCATGGACCATGGATCATGTAAGCTTAAAAATTCCACTTTCTTGAGTTTAATCGATTTTTACCATACTTGTCATGTAGGTGCAAGTTCTTTTTTCAGATATTTCCGACCAGAGTCTTGGCGAGGGGGTGTGGAAGGTGTCTAATCTCCATCATTTTTCGTTCGGAAATTTTCGGAAAATTTGGAAAAATTTTGAACGATTTGGCAGTAGGTACTTTGAGAATTTAGTAAAATATTGGAAAATTTTCATTTAAGTAGGTACCATTTTTTTCTTTTTAATTTTGTGAATTTTAAAAATTAATGCAGCATTAAAATTCATTAAAATTTGAAACATTACCAAAATTTTAAAATTTTTCAAACAGGTTTCACTAAGTACACTTAAATTTTTTTCTATTTTAAAGATTTGTTGAAGTTGTAAAATTTCAGAAATTTTAAAAATCCTTAAAACTTGACAAACTGAAAAAAACTGGTTTTATTTTTTGGGGATGTTTTGAAGTGTTAGAGGGACATTATAATTTTAATTTCTTCAAACTACCTTTCAAAAAATTATAACATGGATATGTTTTTCCCCTAA
>FIZV01018873.1:0-11068 GCA_900050545.1 Trionymus perrisii | reverse complement strand
ACACTTTGAAACATGGCGGAACATCTACGATTTGATTAAGTGATCTTCGGATATTATTATAATTATAATGTACATAGGTAAGCTTTCTAATGGAATCATGGGAGTTTCAGGTGGTACAGTACTCCATACACATTTTTTGGATTCATTTCGCCAGTATTCAATTTCACGAAAAAATACGGAATTAAATTAATCTGCATTAAATTCCCTACAACTTTGTTCCTATGCATTTTTCTGTAGCTTTGGAGTCCTGAAAGTGCGGAAGAAAGTTCGTGAAGTTATATAAGATATACACACAATGTTCAAAGTGCTATTACTCTGCGAAAAATCATTCGAAAAAATTGAAAAAATTTTCTATAAATTCCTCTCATCTCATAGAACCCACTAATGAAGCGTAAATTTTTCATATGAATTTGGTAAAAAGTAAAAAAATTAAAACGGTAGCAAGTAGTTGCATCTCCAAACATAAATACCACACTAAATTATCATTTTTTTTTTAAATTCAGAAATATACGTTTTATTCTTATGAGATTTTTCCATTTGTAAACCAATGCTGTGGAATAAACTACAAAAGTGTAGTCGATTTGCTCCAGTTTAAAATTGTAACAAATATTTACCAAATAAATAGTAAACATCATCATAAATAAGTAACATAGTAAAATTTATCATAACTCGGGGACATTCTATAGCCAAAAGTAAAAGATGATCTTTCTATTTTTTTATCAGTGTTGAGGATTTGTCTTGAAAGAAACGGTCCAAAAAATTTTTTTTTTTTCAACATTTTTCATTTCTTCTTTCTCCAAAAAATTTCTCTAAAAGATTTTTTAAAAATTTTAAAATGATATTTAAGTAAAAAAAAAGTTATGTAAAAAAATAGTTCTGAGGAATTTTTGGGGGAGAAATTCGTTGTCTAAAAAAAATATTAAACATTCAATAAAAATCACGGAGTGGTTTCAGTCATTTTTTACTCTTTTTGAAGATTTCAAGTGAAATACCATATAGTATCATTAAGTGGTTTTTTCAAACCAAAAATTCGAATAAAAAAGGTAAATTCTCAACAAAAAAAAAATATAGTATATATGAAGAAAAACAATCACCATTCACTGGCAACCGACTACAATATTTGGATGTTCAATAATACAGTAATTACGGATCTCTTCTATAGGAAATTATGCAAGCTGCTCCATTTTGCCATCAAATGATTGGAAAATGAGAAGAAGAAATCCGAAATTCATTCAATATACCTTGTCATTATTTGGACAACAATATGCTATTAATTCGCCTCCATAAATGGACGCTTCTCATATACCATTAGAACATATTTAATTAACTCTTT
This sequence comes from Trionymus perrisii, assembly GCA_900050545.1. NCBI lineage: Eukaryota > Metazoa > Arthropoda > Insecta > Hemiptera > Pseudococcidae > Trionymus > Trionymus perrisii. Next base: position 9,735 of record FIZV01018873.1, on the reverse strand, counting down.
TCATCAACCATACTAAAAGCAGACGATTCAAAAAACCATGTTTTGTTATAAACACAACAATTACTCGAACACGAATGCCGATCCCTTCGACTAAAAAAATCAACGCGGTTGATTTTCCAACATTTTGAAAATTCCCAATTACTATTCGCCGCAACAAATTACCCGTACTCGAATAAAATTGACCAATTCAAACGTCAAAACCACCAACATACTTTCATATCGCGGAGCGTATTAATTTCCAACGTGTATATTTTTGCGGTTATTTATATGTAGAAAACAAGGGGCCAATTTTGAAGAGCACAGTGCCACCATTCACGGTACTCTCTTTACTCGTTCGTCTATATGTAGATATGGTTTTGTTTTGAAAAACGTGTCAAGCGTCGAGTTTTGTTCTATGATGAAAATCGAGAGCACGAGATGTTGACACTTCTTGTGTCGTATACACAATCTGAGTGCGAGCATCATCGGTACCACTCGTACGATCGATTTTCATTACACAAAATCTCGATTCTTTATTGTTTTAACAAACCATACGAGTATAATGTTTAGCCTGCTTGCTCACGATCTTCAATTCTGTTCCTGCTGTATTGCCCGGTAAAAATAAACATAGCCTTTAGAAAAATCTTTGTTATACGCGACAAATGCTTAGATCGCCTTTTTCATCATTTCTTTAACGCCTTCTTCCCATCGTCGGGTAAATATTGATATACGACATGGTGAAAACATCACAGTCGTACCAATCAATCGGTCTCTGTGCCCAATGAAAACATATACCGTAGAAACGCGAAAAAATAAACATTTATTTTACTCGCAGCAGCAGGTACCTAAAACCTATATCGATTTCATATATGTAGGTACGAAAAATTTCCTCGTACACTCGTAAATTAGCTATGGTATTGTCGAGCTATACGTAGAACCTTCGTAACTATGAGAAAACCTAATACCTTCTTATGTTAGATACACATACGCGACATGAATTATCCTAACCAGATAAGAAACCTATGAAGCGAACGCGAAAAGAGAGAACGAGAGAAAAAAAGAAGAGATCTCGACTCCATGTCGCTAACGATTCTTTAAAAACGGTAGCTAAATTGTAACAAAAGGTGACACAAAGGAGTATTTGTGGGAAATATATAAAAGCGCAGTAGGTTGTCGTAGGTAAAGAGGTAAATAAGAATAGAAAATGTGCGTGTGCGGCCTTTAGATAAGATACATTAAGATGGAAAACTGCTTTTTAGCGCTATCTTTTATGAGAGCTTTTATAAACTAAATGACTTTATTTGTAGTATATTGTCTAAGTAAGGAAACAATATAAGACCACGGTAGAAAGCTGGAAAGCTTTTAAGCGAATTCGTGTCGTTGTGCCTCCTCCTTCTCGCATCCTCCCACCTGGCTTTTGCTATGGTTTCATACCATGATGAGTTTTTTTTTTCTTTTCTTTTTCAAGTACTTAGTTTAAATTTTACGCGAAATGAAGATGAAATAAATTTTTACCGTGGAGAATGTTGTGTTTTTTGGCTTCTGTTTGAGGATAAGAAAATACCTTTAGATGGGGGGGGGAGAGGAGGAGGTCCAAGATTTTACGAAGTGTTTCCAGCATGAAGTGGTAACATCTTCGCCAGGGATACAAATTACAATTAAAGGAGGTAGAGGCAGCTTGCCTCCCTCAGCATTTTGAACAGTACAGTTCACTAATTATTCGGTATGGGAGGGATTTATGATTTGAAACTAAATTTTTTTGAAATATATTAATTTACAATTTGACGAAATTTTTAAAAAATTTTGAAACCCAAATAACTTTTTAAATTTTAATGTTAGGTAAAAACTGTAATGATAAAATTATTTCCATTTTCAATGTACTATCCATTTTCTTGGTAATTTTTTTAATGATGGTTTTCTAAAATGAAAATCCTTTTGGAGCCGCTTCAATGTGCAAGTTCGGCAAAAAGTGGTATAATGAAATTTTGCTTACTTAGAAAAAAAATGGATTTTAACCTTAATTTCCAAAAAACTTAACTTGTCCCTTCAATTTTGAAGATAGGCAACACTTTCATTCAATATTTTTTCTTAGTTGCACCTGGTTATACACAAATTTGAAATATGGTCATCCACTCATCGGACACTCTGTATACAAAGAAAACGTGTTGTCACTTTCGTACTTAATCGACTTCCAGTGTTGCCAACGCAAAAATTTCAATTATTCTAGATTTCCAGATAGAGGTAAAAAAAATGACAAATTATGCCAGAAAGCTAAAAAAATATGATAGGTTTATGAAGCAATCTTTATACGACTCTATGTTAATTTTTAAAATTTTCAACCACTTTCAAAAGAAAACTTTTGTATTTTTCTCGACAATTTAATCTGCAATATTAGGCTAGAATTACGTCAAAATTCCGCTTATCTGCTAGATTACAATATCTGCTGGTTTTGATTTTCATATTGGTTGTATAATTTTGAATTTCAAATGTCTGACCAAATATCTATAAGCAAAGCAGCTTTCGATGATATGATGAAGGAAGTGAAAAAAGTTGGAAGCTTAGAAGAACAGTTGGTAAGTACCAAGTAATCATTTGTTTGCTTTCTTCATCTCTTTTGCTTTTCAGTTTTTTTTTTCTTTTTTGCCTCGTCATACGTATATATGTATTTTTCAACATATTTATTACATGATTTCAGTATCAATTTCAAACTGTTTCTATTTCCACACAAAGAATTAATTTATAGTAATTTTAGATGAATAAAAAAAAAATTATTTGATTTTTCATTAGCATCCCGTTTTTTCATTATTGACTTTGAAAAAATATGCCAGATTATGTCAAATTAGAAATTGATTATGCTGAAAATTATGCCAGATTTGTTTATGCCAAGTATCACAGCTTCATGCTAGATAAACTTCGAAATAATTATGCCGAGTTGGTAACACTGAATTTTCGACTTTTATTTCTCAGTCTCACACCTCGTGAAAAATTTTTTATTTGTGTGAGAACATGAAGTTGTATGGTCAGCTCAGGCTGTTCAATTTTTTTCGATTACATATTTACGAGATCATAAATTGGCCATTCTCTTATTATTATTTGGGAAAATTTTGATTTTACGAATTCTAATTATTTATGCCGAAAATCCAGATTTTTCACTCATTATCACAATTTTTCGAAAATTTTCGCTCTCGCTCTACTTGGACAGTAACCCCTCCGATTTAAAAATAACGCTAAATTACAGCGAATTCGGTAGAGTAGGAAACTTTCAATAGTTGGAAAAGGCATTATTAATGATTCTGCCTTCCCACCCCTGGAAAATCTTTTCGATTTGTCAATGAAGGTGCTGGCTCATCTCGCAGATACTATATCTTTACTAACTATCGACTTCTTTATTCGAGAATTCAAGTAGATACGAAATTACTCTGAAACGTCTGCTCGTGTAAGTTAATTTTCATTTCTTCGATGTAAATTTCGCACCTGTGCATTTTACGTTTTCCTTTTACCTCGCGGCCTAAACCTTCGTCTCATATATCTTATTAAATGAGCATTTTCATAAATCAAAAAATAGGCTACATCACTACGTGATGAATTTTGGAAAAATAATTCCACCAATCACGATGATAATTTTAATACCATGAATTCCGTACAAGTTCATCATTAATCACCAACGTTAATCATATTGATTAAAAGTTAATGCCTAAGTTCGTCATTTCTTTGTAATATCAACCATTCATCGAGTCAACTAGATCTAAATCACAACTCAAAAACTCAATGATTTTTGGTATGTTTTCGATAAAACCAACGCATTATTACTATATAGTACGCATATGTAGATGGAAATCACAACTGCAGCTCTAAAACAATCGCCCACTTGTTGCATGGTGAGCTTCTCCCGCTACTTCGATGCCACCAATGGACCAATCTTTATCAAGCTTTTTAATCGATAGCAAGGCGGAGCGGTTTTTCATTGGTTTATTACGCCGAACGCCACCAACATGTGCTATGTATTTTCAACTGATAACACCTCAAAAATTATAGAGTCGAGACAGAGGCATTTCATTTAGTATCAGCTGTTTATTCGTAGGTAATTCCAACGACAGGTATTACATTCGCGCGTTACCAGCAAGTGTTACCCTTTCATACACGTGTATTTATTTATTTTTTCCTTACGTATGGTAATTATCATGACGATACCGTAATCGTGTAACTTATTTCACTGTAAAAGGTAAAATTTTTTCAATAATATGAGTGCGAATAAATTAATTATGCCGGGCGTTAATAACGAAGGACACATAAAACGACCCATGAACGCTTTTATGGTTTGGTCGCGAGGTCAAAGGCGTAAAATGGCTCAGGAGAATCCGAAGATGCACAATTCGGAAATTTCAAAAAGACTCGGAGCTGAGTGGAAATTATTAACTGAGATGGAGAAGAGACCTTTCATCGATGAAGCCAAGAGATTAAGGTAAAATATCCCTTTTTTTTAAATCGTCTCTCTCTCTCTCTCTCTCTCTCTCTCTCTTTTTTTTTCAACACAAAGAGAATTCCCAATATAAATCGGGGGTACTTCTTCAGAGATGAATTTTAAAAATTTTTACAAATTACCCATCAAGTGATACAGGTACGAGTATTCAATGCTGAGTTTTCACCACAAAGGTTTTCCAGTTCTATGGGAAATTAATTCAATATACAGGTTTTCATGATTATCCAACTCACAGGGCACCAAATCAGAGGAAATTCCTGTCACCATAAATGGAGGCATTAAGTACTCATTATGTATTTTTCGAGATTTTTTTTTGTTGTGGGGAAATTTCAACAGATTCATAGGTACAAATCACCGATTGAGCAATACATTCTCAGCAAAATATAGACCTTATCACAATTTTTTGATATTTAATTTTTAAAATTTTCGGGACATTTGTTGATGGGGAAAATATAGGTAGCAAATTCGTATAAAATCCCCGGTCGAGCAATATATCCTCAAAATACGAGTTCACTCCTCACAGGTATTAGATCTTTAGGGAAATCATCTCATACTGGCACACCTTTCTCAAAATTATACAACCCATAGAGTACTTGATCAAGGGAAATTCTGTGAAAAAATTGAGTTATGGTTTTTCGACGATAATTCATTTTAAAATTTTGTAGAATATTTTTACTCAAGTTGAATACAGCAAATTCATTTATACACCACGTGATCACCAACCCATTTTTTTTCAAAATATGAAATCAACCCAGAAAGATATTATAGAATCTGGGCAATAACCTCAATGACACAGGGTACTCAAAATGATCCCACCAACAGGGCACAAAATCGAGGGAAATTCTTTTTTTACAAATATTGGTTACAATTTATAAATGAAAATCAATTTTTCATTTTTTTATTCAACAACTTTCATCTGCTAGCACCAAAAGTCAAAACTCTAACAAGATGAAATTGTATACCTATTAGTGGCATTCCCACATGGTACCAACAATCTTTGTATAAAATTACCCCAGGTACATACAAACAATCAACATGTGATTGGGACAAATGGATATAAATAAATTTCATCTTTTCAATTTCTTGAAACAGTTTAGATATATCTCACAAAACAAAACCGGAATTTTTTTACGGTGCTACAAATTAGGGAGGAAGGTGAGAGAATCATCAGTGTCACAAGGTAACCGTTTCCATATCATTTTAAACTTTGTAATATTTAATATTCATTCGTCATTTCTGCATACTTTGTATAAAAAAAATTCTAGGGCGCTTCCCAACATGGCAAAATGCAAATTACCACCATAAAAATAGGTACTATGATCTTATCGATTGAAAATTCAATTTCTTAAAAATCTATCAAAATTAAAAAAAATAAAATTTGGAAAATTAATTGAAAATTGAATTTTTGCAAAATTAACTGAAAATATTTCAGAGTGGCGCCAAAAATTACTTAACACCTGCCAACCACCAAACGAGAGAAATTCTGCTTCAATTTTTATTTTTTTGCAGACTATTTTTTGACGGTACCAAAATTCTGACAAGGGTACTGACAATTTCTTCTTAAAAGTTCCATGCATCATTGAAAACACAGATTTAAACAATTATTCCATTTTAAAAAATCTCCACGTTTTGCATTTTTTTTAACATAAAATTTCGAATAGCAAAACTGAAAACGAAACGAAGGAAGAGGCATACTCATAAGACATTACATTGATTAAAAATTCAAGATTTTTCATTTCTCAACATGATCAATAAAAACGAAGAAAAATAAAAAAATAAAAAATAATCTAAACCTAAAACTTTGAAATCTACTTTCATTTTCATTCCTGTACACGACTCTGTGATTAAATTGATTGCCAAGTAATCGTCATAAATTGAGGTTCGGAAGTGGTATAAAGACTGCAAGTAAGACATTACCTTGGTTAAAATCCAAATTTTCAATTTTTTGACATAGTCAAAAAAAGATTATAAATTTACAAGTGAAAAAAATAAAAGAAATAAAAAAATCATCTAAATCAAGAACTTCGAAACTCACTGTACCCCTAGATGATCAAATTGATTCGCCACCGCAGATTAACTACATAGGTATGTACGACTCCGTAATCAAATTTACTTCTCTTGAAGCCCTGTCATGTTTTTCAATCGACTGTTTTATAAGATTAATGAAAATGCAGTGTGGAATAATCACGATGAATTGAGGATCGGAAGCTGTGGAAAGTGAAATCGGTACATAAAGGTATCTACTTAAAAAAAAAATAATTTCAATCGAAGAAATAGTAACCTCGACAATACGAAATAATATCATACAATGATGATTATTATGCTCGTATCGCTATAATGCTGTGGTCGAACCTAATCAATGAGTCATTGTTTATCTACTCTATTGACATAACCAGTCAACATTTTTACGATCAACACCCTTTCTTTTTCTTTCTCTGCCGCAGACATGGGAATTCGAATCTCATCGTGTACATATGTTGTACGAAGAAAAGAAGAACAGACATTCCTGGAACTTCATTAAAAAATGTTGAATTACAGAATTTAATAAAATAGTCTCACAGAAGTACAGCATCAAAAAGTTCACCAAAAAATTTCAAACACCTTCTATTTTGTATACATAAAAACAGAAAACACCTAAAATTTCAATAAAATTAGAACCAAGAAGAGAAAAAAAAAATCACCACACCTCCATACTTTTCCTTCCTTTCGTCATCAGTCAGAGATTACCACACCAGAACAAAAAACGCGACTCGACTACAAACTAGAGAAAATCGACACTTCGATAAAAAGGAACCTAATCACACTAGGACTTCTTTTCAAAGAAACAAAACTTTCCCCTTCATTAGACATCCGTCTAAACCCAGTAAAACAAAACGCGATAAAAGAATCCAACCATCAGCAACAGATACGACTCTTCAAATACGAAGGTGAAGGTACACCTATGTAACGTAATCTAAAACCCATCCATGTAGATTTAAAAGCGTGAAAAAACTTCTTTATATTATAGGAAAACACACAGTCGTCAAGTTGATTTCTGTGATATATGATGTATTATACTACAAGCTTGGGGTGGCACATCACATATAACATACCAAGCCAAGGGTTCCTAATAAGACCTGTAAATAGTCTAACCCTCTCATTGAGATTTTACAACTATATACGAGGGGTTATAAGTGGATATTAAACGAAGAGATATTATTTAGGGTACGAAGATTGATCCTTTAACCCCTCTTACATAATCGCAGTTTCAATTGATTATTTCATTTTATATTGTTCGCTCGTTTGCACAACTGATTATTCTTTTTCTATTTCTATTTTTCTTATTCTCTTTTTTCGCGTGTTGGTGTAGTAATTTACGTACCGTACGTTTCGCATGTCCCAATTCGGTACTCGAAATTTATAATTATTTTCACAATACGAACCGCGCTCGAAATATGATCGTATACGGAGTGGAAAAAATTAACTTTTTTTCATTGTTTATACGTAGTCTTGGCTTCGATTACCTTCGACTCGTTGACTTATTGTTACTTTTTATTTGTCTCGAATTTCGTAACAAGACCGAGGGGTAGTTTTCATGAAGCGTATCTGAACTCGATAGTGAGAATATACTTTATTTTATTTTGTACCGATCTTGAATAGATGAGAAAATTCCAACCAGACGTTTTAGATAGCTTGATTAGGGGCAGAGCCAAATTACCCAATAGGTACGCCAAGTATAAATATGCTTCAACGTGAAAGATCATTTTTTTGAAAAAAAAAACTTTTTTTTTTAAATAAAATTTTAAATTTTTTAATAGACGATTAATTTACCTATATTAAAAACATAATTTTGAAAAATATTATAAAATACCTAATTTTTAAAATTTTGTTCAAACAAGATTTCCTTTTAAATTCTGATGAAACATCAAATTCTTGAAATATAATTTTTGCCCTAATTTCCAAAAAAATAGAGAATTATTTTAATTTCGCAGTATGACTTCATGAATTTTTAAAAAACGGTTTCAAACAAACTTTTTAAAATTACGTTCTCTTTAAATTTTTTTATATTTTAATGAAAAACACTCACTTCTAAAAAAAATTTATCAAGCTAAAACTTTACAATTTTTTGGAAAGGCGGGTGGGGGGGGGTTATTAGAAAACAATAAAAATTGATGTCCAGCTTGAGCATTTACGCACATCGTTAAAACATCACCAAAATTTCAGCAATTTTAAAGAATATCGTTTGAATGATGAAAAGACCATAATTAAGTATATTTTGGAGAACACAATTTACAAAAACACAGGGGTAATTGCCAGTTGTGCCGAGGATGTTTTGGCACAATTTACATTTTTCAGAAAAAAATGTAATTTTCTGGGAATGTTTTGAAGTAGGCGAAATTTTCAATTTTTAAGCAGAAAAAAAAATCTAATTTTTTTTTAGCACAAGATATTTTTAAAACTTTTTCAGAAGAAATATCTTATTTTTATAGTGAAGAAAATCTTAATTTGCTTGAAAAAAAAAAACAGCAATTTTTTGGCTTGATTTTCTTGAGGAAAATCTCAACTTTTTAGAGATTGAAAATAAAGCTCATAAGTATTATTTTTTTGGAGTTCAGATAAAAAAAAAATTGAACTTTTTTGAAGTAAAAAGATGTATGCAAAATCTTTCAATTTTTTGAGGAGAAAAAACTCTTTTAATTTTTGAAGAAATTCTTTTCGGAGAAAAAAACTTAATTTGTAAAAAAACTGAATTTTTTTGTTGAAGAAAAATGATTCTCATTTTCCACATTCAACACTTTCCAAAAAAATCGAGCTACACTCTTGACAAAAAACTCGCCAATCTAACAAAAATGTTCAGTTACGCTAATTTCCAAAAAATTTCTATGCAATAATTTTCATTTTTTCATTTTTGTAAAACAATTCGAAAAAATTAAATTTTTCAACTTCACTTCATTTTTGCCATAAGTATAAATTTTCTTCAGAGGAAGAAATCCATATTTATTCCAAAAAATGGAAAATTTCTTTAGCCCAAAAAATTGATATATTTTTTTTCATTTAAAGAAAATGTAAAAAACTTTTTACATATAATTTTTAAAAAAAATGAGTCAATTTTCAAATCTCAAATTTTTTTCTCCTAGAATTTAAAAAATAACAATCTCAGCATCGCGCAAGACAATGTTGAGCAAAATCCCCAACTCTGGTCATTCACTTTTTGAAATTTTCTAATGTGAACAACTCGGTCGAACAAGTGCACACGCCGCACGGTTACATTCTCGCCTATAGCACGCTATTACGAG
>FIZV01018856.1:0-19464 GCA_900050545.1 Trionymus perrisii | reverse complement strand
TTTTTTTTTTATTTATTTTTTTGATGTTTTTTTTTTTTTTTTTTTGAAAATTGTTAGAAAGTTTGTGGAAAGTTTTAGCAATTTTATGAAAAATGCTGTTTTTGTAAATTATTTTTTGGATTTTTTTTAGGTCTTGAGAAAAATTATCTGAAAATTGTTTTAGAAAAATTAAAATTTGGTAACCCTGATTCGGAATAATTTTTTACACTAATAGAAGTAATTCAAGTTCAGTTAAGCTCAATGGGGTTGGGAGGTGTAGAGTAGAATCTCAAATTACAATTTTTAAACGAGATGCAATACCCAAAATTGACGAAACCTTAGTTTTTGTTGTAGTTGTTTTTTTTTTTTGAAAAGAGAACCTACTTTGAAGGGATCGTTGATCCCCTCCCTTTTGAGGTGGGAGCTAAAACTTTTTTTGGTTGGTTTCAACTCAAAAGGAACCACCACTTTTACATATGGTCAAAATCCAAGATATTTTTTTTCACCCCACTCTACTATCCATATGCCCGAGAAAAAAATAATCTTTCTCAATTTACCCCTTTAATATTCCAGATAGGCACCCTATGTATGCAGCATTTTTTATTCCTTATGAATTGCCTATACACCTCGTGGAAGAAACGAAACACCCTGTATATATGAATGAGAACACACGTGTGAATCCTTTTTTTAAAAATGTCACTAGCTCTTCAGCCAGGCCCTAATTTAAAAAAAAAGTTGAAGTACGTGAAATTCCCTACAAACCAGAGTCATCTATTTTTCCTCCAGGTCAACGGGTGGGGCAAAAACAGACATCAAAATATGTAGGATTAAAAAAAGAGTTCTCCCATATTCCATGAGTAAGATACAATTTCATCGTTATATTGTAAGAAAATATTTTTTATGCTCACACCTGCCCACATTTCAGACACTTCGGAGGAGGGGAAGGGGATGAGGACCTTTTTTGGTAGTGTACCCTTTTTCAGTCATGTTTGACGCTTCCCAAAGTGCTTTGTTATTCAGTAAATATTTTTTCCACCCTGTGTATTTTAACATTTTTTTTTGGGGGGGGGGGAGCACTCGTTCACTTTTCGAAAAAAAAATTAATATAACATTTTTTGTAGCAAATTTTATCTGCTTTAATTTTGGTTATTACCATTTTTCTGTTTGAAGCCATATTTGAAAAGTTAGAAGCAAAAAACAATGACAGGATAACTCGCGTTCCACATTTAGATCTCCTGAGGGGATTTGTTGGCATAAAAAAATTTCAAGCAACTCAAAATACAATTTCCTTCATTTTACTGTACTATTGGGATTTTGAGTGAAATGATTAAAATATTGTTGGTATGTTCCTTCTACTTATTTTAAATAATAATGGAAATTTGACGAACCTGCAATTGAACTATCTTGACTAGCAACATGAGGAACAATTGGCGACGCTATTAATCTAATAGTCTCCAGTATCACTGCTTCTGTATAAGGCATACGTCTACGGTCTGGTAACCCAACATCTCTCTTTCCTTTGGTCACTGTCAATATTTCGGCCCTTATTCTATCTTGAACTTGCGGCTTGACAGCAATATAGGCTAGAACTTTCATCAAAAAATTGGCAATAGCGGCGTGCCCTCCTATAATATCTTCCAACGAGAACATGGCTATTTCCTGACTCATTTCCTGGTCGTCTTCTTTTTTCATCGTCTCAATTAACGTATCTATATAATCGCTGCTTTCGCAAGATTTGCCCGGTTGCCAAGTAGCGTATCTTTCGTTGACAATTTGCATGGTGAATTTTCGAATTTCAGTGGTCCATTTTTTGATATTGTTGAAGTGCTTTTGATAGAATGGTAACATCCAAGGCATGAAGTCGCCAGCGTAGCCCTGGTTCACTTCGTAAAAAATCTGATCGAAGAAGTAAATTATTTGCGAAAATGATTTGTCTCCGTATTTGAATCTTTTGCTACAAAAATGTTGCATAAATATATTGGCGCAGGTGTGCAATAGGAGAGGTTTGAAGTCGATTGGGTTTCCACCATAGGTTGATAAGTGTTGAAGCATGCAGCTCGCCTCGAAGTTTATGTACTTGTCGAGTTGGTCGAATTTTGCTGAGAATGATTTTGGAAAAGTATGCACCCGGAGTAATTCTCTTCTGGTTTTTTGTAGTTCTGACCAGTCGCAGAATGCCAAAGCTAGAGCGGAAAAATAAATCAAATATAAGGAGGGTATTTTGAAATTTAAAAATTTACGAGTCAAGTGGGTACCTCTATGATGAAATAAGAAAATAGAAGTAGGTATTGGAGGTTGGTAAAATAATTTCAAAGAAATTGCAGAACAGAGTAGATGGACACATGTATTAATTCTAAATCCGCGAAATAGATAATTACAGATAAGTAGGTACTTACAGTTTCGTTTATCTCCATTGAAGATTAAACTATATCTGGCGAAATTTGGTCTTCCATCGAAATGTTCACCCTTAGCCATAAGAACTTCTCGTATATTATCTAATCCATTGACCACAACACAAGGTACAGATCCGAGTTTGATACGAAAAACATCTCCATACACGTCGCCCAAGGAACGAAAAGCCGCGTAAGGGACACGATATCCGGCCAAAAGATGTAACGAACCGATCACTGGCAAAGGAATAGGTCCATCTAACTCTTTGCCATCGTCACTACCATCTTCGTTAACTTTGCAATTTTCCATTAAAATGAATAAACTGATCACCACACACAGAATAATTACGAGAAACCAAGTAGTCGATGTAAAAGCTAATAACGAATACATTTTTTTTTAGACAATTAATACGCGAAGACACTTTGAAAAATATTTTATGAATGAAAGGGCTATGAGGTGTAACACTCCCGGATATATTCACCAAATGCCTTCGCCAACACATTTCAACATATATTTATACTGTTCCTGATGATATCGTGAAATCGCTTGCAATTTCACTACCAAATAAGTTACTTCGGTCTCACATTTCGTCATAGCTTTTCATCGTTTACGTTTACGTCTATAATGTAGAGCATGAAGATGATTTTCGAGTAACCTCTTTTGTATACATAATTTGTTAAGGAAGTATGTTCGTGCGTCAGACATTACTTCCGAATCGAACCAACCAAAGTTTTTCGATTTTTTTTTACACGGTGGCTTTTTTTCTGAAACTCTAACGCAAGTATGGATTTACCTACATGAAGTGGTCCTGTAGGTAGTAGGTACTAGGTAGGTACCTTACCTACACAATAATAAGGCCAATTCGTTGTTATAGACAATGTCCGGTGATCGATGAAGAATATTTTACATTTTAATGTACCCGAAATCCAAATAACGAATATCTACCTACTTTATTTGCACCGGGTCCATCTCGGCTTAGATGAGGCCGTAGAATAGTTCTCAGAAAAAGAATCCCCAGTTAAGATAAGCGATTCGTTCCTGTCTCCATATTATTTCAAAACAAAATTATAAGGACCATAAAAAAAATACTTTTAGAGCTCATTCTCCACATCTTACCCCACTTCCTCTCGCCTGCCATTTACAAAAATTTCATTTCTTTATCTTAAAAAATATTTTTTCACAGTCTCAGAAACTGGCTGATGAATTGCCTAAATTGTAGAATTTTCAAAAATTATCAAATTTCTCAAAATCGCTGAATTTTCTAAAATTCTATAATTCGCAAAAATTATTGATTTTTCAAAAATTTCGGAATTTGATCATAATTTTTTTTAAATATTGCAATTTTCTCAAAAAGTGACATATTTTTAAAAATTGTGAAATTTTTCAAAAACGCTAAATTTTCTAAAATTCTATAATTCGCAAAAATGATTGATTTTTCAAAAATTACGAAATTTTTACAAATCATCATTTTTTTTAAATATTGCAATTTTCTCAAAAAACTGACAAATTTTCAAAAATTGTGAAATTTCTCAAAATCGCTGAATTTTTTAAAATTTTATAATTCACAAAAATTGTTGATTTTTCAAAAATTACGGAATTTTCAAAAATCATAATTTTTTAAAAATTGTCAGTTTCTCAAAAAATTAAATTTTTATTCAAAATTTCTGAAGTTTTAAAAAGCGTTTATTTTTAATGATCCAATAGATAATTTTACGAAATGATAAATTTTCAAAAACTGTTAAATTTTCATTACCTACCTAATGTGTGAACTGCCACTTTTTAAAGAATATTAAAAACATCCCCCCCTTCCCCGTCGAAATACCTTCAAAATATATCAAAAGCAACGTTCCAATTAAACAACCTGAAAAAAATAGAAATCAAAAACTTTTTGTCAACAATTAAAATTATTTCAGGAGTTTTAATCTACATTTTTCGCCAGAAAAAAATTTTAAACGCGTCCTCAGGAACGGAGATAAAAGACTTCTAAGGAATGGATCCTCAAAAAAGTGAAACCTTAAAAATAGCCAAATTCGGTAATTTTTTTCGTAATTTCGGTAATTTTTTATCGTAATTGACTTCAAATTACCATTCAATCATAAAATTGCTTTTAAAAATGTAACCGCACAATGCACGAAACCCATTTCTTCCCTGTTAGTGACTATCCAGTATGCATAGTTAATTTTCCTCTTTTTTTATTTCATTTTTTTCTCATAAAATATGACAAACATTTTATAAAACTTCTTTTAATCGAAAAAATCCTCGGATGTGTTCAGTATTATTGGCTATTCATGATAGTAATTTAGGGTGTGGGGGGGGATATTACAGCAGGTAAATAAATATCGAACCGAATCTTCCTAAAACGAATAATTTGATTGGTTAATAGCACATGTTTTTCAAAGTGAACGCACTCCAGAAGTGAAACCGAACAGTAACAGCGGATTCCATCGAGTAGACTTGGCAGGCAAGAAGGCAATGGCCCATCTACACGACGGCTCTCAGTCTAATAACCTTTGTAGCATCTCCGAAGCCGATGTCACGCCAAAGACATTGTATCAACGAAAATTACCAGCTAATTTAGCCGATTACACGCATGTGTAGTAAAATGTGCTGTCTTGGTCTTCTGCCTGCTTACAATTAGTGTGCTTCGGCGTGTTCAATGGCTACGCTCGTCTCATGTTGGTTATTTACATAGATGAAAAATAAGCCAAGCAAGACGAGTTTTATACCTCTTGTTGCCGAGATATCGGCGTATTCGCCGAATCCGCCCATTCGTCGATGTGGTCATCGGTTTATTTATGGTGAATGCACGTTCTCGGTACGACTTTTTCAATTGCTGTTGTATACCTGGCCATTAATATTATTACTAAAAATAATCTCGCAGTAATTGGTTAGTTTACGTGACGTAGAAGTTTTCTTTACGGCGAGTACTGCTGCGGGCTGTTACTACTAGCGATGCTAATCAAAAAGGCAAAAAAATTGTAGTACTTCGGTAAGACTTTATCGTTCGGTAGAATTAACCAAAACAACTCGACGGCGTAGAACCTTGGTCACGTTTTTCTAAGTAATTCACGAAAGCTAGCGTGGAATTTTTTTCTACCAACTTTTATTACCGATGCAAATTCATCGCGTAAGCGCGTTGACATTTCCTGGGTTTTAGTCAGAGCGAAACGACGACGTTGCGTCGGCCAAAAAATATATATTACCGGATTCATATTTTATCGCGTGCTACCTCCGACCGTAGGTACTTATGTACAAAACAAATTAAAATTGCCACGTCGTAAATCACTGTCACGCGAGAAAAAAACTTTACTTAGCGCCAAAATCTCCTTAAAAAAATTCCTCCTTCGAGGAACCACGAATCAAAAATCATGTCGAGTACGCTCACGCAGGATCGTAAAAATTAGCCAGTTACCGTTTACCGTCACGTATTCGCTTATGAATCCTCTCTTATATATACATGGTGTGCTGCTAGCAATTATAAAACCTTACGTGATGATTAAGCCACTCGTTCTACGTATACGTAGTATAATTTGCATAAACGAGTACTTTAAGGAGGCGGAAATTTCATTTTCATTTCCCAAGTGTGTGCGGTAGGTACTCGAGAAACACGGTGTAAAGACGAGATTTTCCTTCGTATTGGCTCTTCTCAGCACCGTTGAAAAAACAAGGCAACAAGTGCTGGTTCAATTTTAAGGATTTCTTTTTGCATATAAAATGCCGAAGACTTTCCTATGCGAATTCAACTATGGTGGTATGCTATTTTTTGGTGTTTTTTCAACGTCTTCACGCGAACAACATGGCGGCCAAACCGAAACGTGCACGCATATTACGTACATCTATTTTTTTGTCAGCTTTGTAAAACATGACAGCCTAAAGCTTCGGAAAGCGAAACAATAAGTTTACGAATAAATTTCCCCGAAAGACAAGTCAAGAAGATCCCTTGCTTCGAGGTTCGCATTTCTTCAATTTATTTGTTTTTTACTCTTCTATATACGTTGCGCTGCAGCTGTACGTTAGATAATTTTTTTCAACTTTGACATGGCAATAAGAGGATTTTCGTGTATTTCAGGGTGAAGGCTTTTCACATACACATATGTACCCATCTACATAAGGAAAGTTTTAGCTTACGAAAATTCCATATTTATGGTGGGTAATATTTCTTGGAGAAATAACTATAATTGAATATTTTTTTGAACCAGATTTAAAATATTTTTTGCAGTTTTTCACGAATTCTGATTATCAAGTTGGGATTTCCACAACTGGATATTTTTCATGACAACCAACATGATATTAAATTTTCAAAAAATTTATGGCGCTTTAAAAAAATGCAACAATTTTTTTTTAATTCTCGAAGATTTTTTGCGAAAATTGACCGAAGGTTTCAGAAAAAATTTGTAAAAAAAGAAAATATTCCAACCGTTTTGTTAATTCTTT
Organism: Trionymus perrisii; assembly: GCA_900050545.1. Lineage (NCBI taxonomy): Eukaryota > Metazoa > Arthropoda > Insecta > Hemiptera > Pseudococcidae > Trionymus > Trionymus perrisii. The sequence goes on along the minus strand of FIZV01018856.1, from coordinate 12,660 downwards.
TTATACATTTTCAAAAAATCTCTTGCATTTTTTGAAAATTATCATTTTTTTAAATTTTCAGAAATTTTCCAGAAAGATTTTCCAATCTTTTCATGAAAAAAAATTGAAGATTTATGTCTTTTTTTTTGAAGATTTGTGAAGGTTGAAGGGTTTTCAGAAAATTTGTAAAAAAATACGAAACTTTGAGAGAACCCTCCATATTTTGTTAAGATTCTATAAAAATCATGAAGAAAATCTCTGAATTCAGATTTCTTGAAAACTTTCAGAAATTTTATAAGAATTTGTTGAAGTTTTCACAGAAAATTGTGGAAAATTCGCGAATTTTATAAAACAATTTTATGAAAAATTCTATGAAAATTGTATGATACTTTCAATATTTTGAGGTTATTTGAATATTTTTTAAACTTATCAGAAATTCTCGAATAACATTTTGTAAAAATTCTCATTGGGGGAGGGGATTTATTGAAAATTTTTGGAAAAGATTTGTTGTGAAGATTTTGTGAACAATTTTCTGAATGCATTGTACAAATAATAGGCAATTCAGAAAATTATTATTAAAAAAAAAAAAAAAAAAATCGGGGAAATTTTTAAGTTTTGTGAAAATTTTCTAAAAACTTGAGAGAAATTTTCTGATTTGCTTCAATTTTTTTTTTAATTGTAAAAAATTTTCTGAGATTTTTCAAAAAATTTCCAGAAGAAATATTACAAGAATTCTCCGAAGTTTTCAGAAAAAAATTTCTGAAATCATTGAAATGATCGTGAAAAATTATAATTCCGAAAATTAAAAAACAACAACAACAATGGGGGGAATCGTCTCAGTTTTGCGAAATTTCTATAAAAACTTCGGAGTAATTCTCTGATTTGCTACAATTTCTCTTAAATTGAAAATAATTTTCTGAGATTTTTCAAATAACTTCCTGGAATGTTGCAAGAGTTCTCTGAAGTTTTCAGAAAAAATTATTGAAAATTTGTGACAATTTTTTTTGAAATCATTGTGAAAATAATTCACAAAATGTAAAAATTCATTTTCACTTGTAAAAAATTCTGAAAATTTTTTCGAAAAACTCCCTGAAATATTACAAGAATTATCTGAAGTTTTCAGAAAAAATTATTGAAAATTTGTGAAAAAAAAAATTGAAATCATTGTGAAAATAATTCAGAAAATTAAAAAAATCAGGGAAATCGTCCTAGTTTAGTGAAAATTCTCTAAAAACGTCGAATGGAATTCCCTGATTTGCTTCAATCTCTTTTCAATTGTAAAAAATTCTGTAAGATTTTTCGAAAAACTTCCTGAAATGTTGCAAAATTTCCCTGAAGTTTTCCGAAAAAACGATTGAAAATTTGTGAAAAAAATTTCTATTATTTTATGGAAAATTCGTGAAAGAAATGATTGAAAATCTAAAAGGCTAAACAAAATAATACTCTAAAAAATAAAGATTTCTCGTGAATCGAATATCTTGATATATATTTTTCTTTTTAAAGGGGGCTAAAAAAATATTTTCTACACCAAAATATTTAGACATGGCCATTGGCTCTTCTTTTAAGAAAATTCATTCAAAGTTGTCCTCAATTTAATTTGCAATTCATAAAACTCAAAAACCCTTAGCCTTTCCAGCATCATTTCTCTCCCCTACAGGAACAAAAATTCACCCTCAAATTCATCAAATAATTTTTGAAAATGTTTCGAAAAAATTTCAACATTCAAGTACATTTTTTCAACGCTTTTACTCTGATAGCAGCTCTGCTCTCCAGTCTACCCTAATACTTTATTTCGCAGGCATTTCGTGAATCGAAAAAATAAAACGAAACGTCCTATGGAAACTCAGTACCTACATAATAATGTAGGGTAACTTTTTAAAATAAATCTACCCCATGTTTTATTCCAATTCATGCGACGACATTTAAAAAAAATGAAACCATATATTTTCTTAAGACATCGAAGACTTCAAAGCAACCCTTGCTGGATAGTTTCGCAATCCTACTTAATATTCAAGCTCATATTGATCACAGAACACGTACCATGCTGGTTTCGTTATCTACCCCAAGCTTCGCCCTTGATAAAATTACCACTTCGCTCGTGTAATAGTCGCAATTTCTCATCACGTCTTTCGAAATTCGTCTAAAAAGCAAACTCTAGTTAAAACCCGCTACTCTAGCCACTTTATCACCCAAATTGTATTTTCACAGATTAAGATCAAGCGTGATACTCGATTACATCTCAGGATGGGGATTTTCGTCGCGGTATAACGGTGTGGCACGTGCTATATATCGCATTCGAAACGCACTAAAACGGTGCGACTAAGTAGGTAAAATGGAAAAAAAAGACGACGCGACGCGCGTATTGATTTGAAAATAGATTAATGACGATTTCTGTATTTGTCTGTACGATTCGATGACTTGGTTCTATTTTAAACTCGATAGAATATCGTGTTACTGGTAGTTGTTATCGGTAATTAAATTGTATAGCAGGTCGTAAAGCGTCTGAGGCATTAATTTTCAGCAGAAACCATTCTTTCTCCTCGTATTCTCTTACGGTATAATTTTCTATACCAGAGTTAACTTGGAAAAGTGGCTCGGAAGTTGGAGCACCTTCATTATACAATCGACGATGTTTCCAGTTCCCATCTCATAGGTATAGTTATACTTAGTACCTACGATTCGAATGCAATGACTTTTCTCATTTTCTCTATTTGTGTTTTGAGAACGAAACCAAAGTAATCAATAGTTTTGATGAGAGGGGGGGTAGTAAGTTAGAATTAAGTGTGGTTGGTGTGTATTTACGCAATTTCAAGATCCATGTTATACTTTCTGCGTGAACTCCACTGTAGGTATATGACTCAAATCTGTGGTACAAGAATACGATACTCGTTCCAGAGTCAATATACCTACTGAGTACTGATGGAGTATAATGGGTAATTCTTGTCATCGTGTTTGAAATATGGCATAATCCTGAGAATGAATTGGTATTTACATGAAATACAAACGCGATTATTGTCACAACAACAAACTCTTGGCGACGAATAAAGATTACCGTTATGTATACACGAAGGTATAGGTACAAATATGTTTACGTGGGAGATTCGCACACGTACGTTACAAAATTGACCGATGTAGTTGTCGTCGTGTCGTCCTGTTATCCAAACAAAATCGTTGAATTAGGATTCGGTCGTTAGAACTATGTCCAGTGGCATTGGCATACAAAAAATGTAAAAAAAACCTATAGCCTAAATTAAATTTACATGATATCTTGTTTCATTCGAAAAGTCTTAAATAGGTACCCAGACCTACCCAAGAATTCGCGATTTTGTATTTTTATTCATTAGGAAAATTGATTAGATACTAACTCTGCATTTCGGTCAATTTTATCAAATTTATACTTAACCCATCCTTTATAAATTTCAGCCTCAACTAGAATTGAGAAAAATGTTTTCAATATATTATGTTTTACGACATAAAACAAGCCATAAAAAAGGTTGTATGAATATTAAGCTAATCTATTATCTTTTCATGCTATAAAAAGTCAAAAGTTGGTAAGTTGGTCACGTTCAAATATAAATCACGATCGAAGCTTATGATAATAATAGAGAAGTGTCGTTTGGGAAATTGGGAGTCTCTAAAAATCTTATAAGATCCGCATGACATCATCCACCTGATATCCTTTGGGAATTTTTTTTTTTCACTAAAGTTGATGAAAAAATAATTTAAAAATTTCATAGCTTTTAAGAAAAAATACTCTGCTTTTCTTTCATTTTTTTGACTATAATACAGGGTGTTTCATAAGTGATGGCATTCCTTTAACTCAATAAGTAGGCAACCCATCCTGAGTACAAGTATGCATGTTTGCCTACCTTCTGAATTTCAGGGGCAAAGTTACGGACTTCGAAAAAATTGTGGATAGGTATTCCACTTTTTTGTGAGAGGCGCGGTGAGGGCCCAAAATAATGAAATTTTTTGAAACTCATATCAGAAATGGGAATTCAAATTTTTTCCAGCACATCCAAATTTCAGCTTCCTAGGTCATTCCCATCCCATTTTAGGGGTCAAAAAGTGGGTTGTAGAGACCAAGTGACCCAGGATGTCAACTGTTTTGTAATTTAGCGCATTACTTATTCGAAATATTGGGAAAAAATTCAAATTCTGCAGTTCGTTTTTTTCCCCACCATTTTTAGGATACCTTCAACCCTCTGGAATCTATCTAAAAAAAACGAGAAATTTTTATCCGCATTTGTTGAAAAACGAAACCCCTCCCCCCCTAAATACTTGAGCTGGTGGTCCAAAATTTTTGACAAAATGTTTTCTCATCGTAGTTGACCTTTTGTTGGTGGGAACGGTCAAAATACGTAGAATTGCGAAAAAATGGAAATTTTTCGTTTTAAGAGGAAAAACTGTCGATAAAACCAGTTGTTATGCGCTGGCGTCGGGACCACCAACCGCCAAAATTTGAAAAAAATGTGGATAGTGTAGAAGGGTCTAGGAAATGTAAAAAAAAAATTTCCGACGTGGGTGCTCTGAAACTGCACCCTCCAGCGAGATTAAGGTTGCTTTAATGGTCGGAAAAATCTGAAAAAATTTCACAACACTCCCCTCGAGTATCCCTACCTTCATGCTAATTGGTAAAAAACGGTAGAAAACTAGCCGAGATGGAATTTTTAACCTTAAAATCACGTATTTCGAGGCCGAAAAAATAAAATTTCTTTCTTGTAAAAAAAAAAAAAAAAAATATTTCTTTATTACCAAAAATTTAAAATGAATGATGACTTTTTTCTGAAAAGGGGATTTTTTTCGAAAATAGGAAAGAGTTTAAGTACTTACTCCAAAAAATTGAGAAATTTCTTCACGTAAAAAAAATTGATATTTTTTTCTCTAAAAATTTTCGAAGAATTGTGATTGTTTTCTCCAAACAAATTGAGTTTTTTTATTTCAAAAAATTGAGATTTTTTATGCCAAAAAAAGTTATTTTTTTCAAGAATTTTTTTTTTTTTAATTTTACAGATTATTTCTTTTTATTACAAATAATTGAAAAAATATGTCAAAAAATTGAATGAATTACTTATTTTCAAAAATATTTGAAATTTTTCATTCCAAAAAATGTAAAAATCAAAAAACTTGAAAAATTCTCTTCTTCGAAGAAATTGACAAGGTGAGTAATTAATTTTTCAAAAATCAAGTAAAAAATTGAAAACTTGAAATAATTTTTGAAAAATTGATGACTCTTAAACATTTCATCAAATATTTTAAAAGAAAAATAGATGTTTTCTTTAATGTCTTAAGTCGTCAATTTTTCAAAAATTAATCATAAGTTTTAGAATGTCTGACAAAATATCAAAAATAAACCATTTTTTTTAATACAATTTTTTTTAAATGTCTGAATGTCATACAATTTTTGAAAAAAATAAGTAAGTAAGAGATATTTTTCAAAAATTAATTTCATATTTTTTTTTTTTTACTTTTCAATTCCTTTTCAAGGCTGGCTTTTTGGGGATTTTTTTTGTAATCTATACTATACCGACATTCATTTTCAAAATTCCATCAAAAGGGTTCAATAGAAATGTTACATAATGACAAAGGAGATTGATGACATCATAGATCCTGGAAATTCGAACTCCCGAGCGACACTCCTAAAGAAAGACCGGCTACGCAATAGGTGTCGAGTAAATACCTGAGAATAGGTAAGTACAGGTATCTACGTCTATTAAATTCAGTCGTAGAATAATTTCATCGATAATAAATCAACAAATGAAAAGATCACCAGTTGAAAACTTGGCGCTGGAAATTACACGAGGTTCAACACATCATAGCTTTGGCATTCGTCCGAGAATAAAGCATTCGATATTATTTCACATGCATTTTTTAATGTTTTACATTAATGTAGGAAGTACACCAATGAGACGATAATAATACCACCGAGTAACTATAATTTCTGCAGGGATTCATTCTCAGCACTGGAAACTAATTTCAATTCTTCTTTCATTCTTTTGAAATTATATTCGCAAGGGAAATTTTCAATTAGTGGAAGACTCAGCCAACGATCATTAGGCTACCTATAGTGCAAGTGCAAAAATTATCAAAGTAATAATTTTTAATTTTAACCTCGAAAGGTTTTTTGAAGGGAAAAAAAGATACTCATTAAGTGTAGGTACAATATGATATAAAAATTTTATGACACGATTACCAAAGGTGTTGATGAAAATAAAATTAACATAATAAAAGGAAAGGGAGCGAAACCTCTTATAAATTTTACGACCTGTTATAAAATCTATTATATCAGGCTATATTCTCTCCTTTGTGGGTGGGTCCTTTTTTTCATTTTTCTCTCCTTTAGAAACCGTGTAGTTACTTTTATGGTTGTGATCGGAATTGGTAGGTATATAATCATTTTTCTTATTTTTTGCATCTACTCTATCTTATCATTGAAAGATACTTAATATTACATTATTTTGATGAAGCTGACTAATTTGATATCTTGAAAAAGATCAAATTAAAAGTATTTTTCTCTCATTATTTTTATTAAATCACGATCGCTTTATTTTTCTCTTCGTAAAACTCTCATTATAAATCTGCCAGCTAGGGCTCTTTCAAAATACTCAACTTTGAAAAGAAAAACTGTTTTACGATAAGACAGCTTTCCATTCATAATAACGATGAAATTTTTGATAATTATCTCGAATGGAATTTAATTTCGAGACGTTGGGGAACTGATAATCAAACTGTGCTCTTACTAACGGAAGAGCACATCGCAGTCGTTGAAAGTGCAATTTCATGTCAGAAAGCAGGGCAAGCAATACTATCGTGCCATAGTTACCGCAAGACATTAGTTTCGACCTTTTTTTCTACAAAATTGTCAATATTTTTTTTATTGGGTTATGGTCAGATTCATTTAGGTATGATTAATGCACTCGAACTTGGAACTGATTTTTATCGATCAGGTCATAGAATGGTCACCATAGTTCTTCTAACTGATTAATCAACAAACAAGACACACCTCTTTCGAACAATATTTCTCGAATGCCCCTACATGACGACATATTGATTTTTTTTACGCTCATTCATTTAGGTTTTTTTTTTACAAGAAAAATATTAGGTGAATAATCTATGTAAAGGGTTTGCACCTGCAATTCTCATCCTATTCTACTCTTTCTGTGGTCAATGAAAAATTCGATTAAATTCGTAACTATGTAGGTATCTGATTATTCGACGTATCTAAAGAATTTGATACACGTTGCAAATCCAAGGTACACTTATAACCTTGAACCACGTTAAAAATCGTCCGTGAACAATTTTATGATCTTAAATCGCACATCGTCGTGACAATAAATAAGAACAAATTACCTATACCTCGTATATAACGGAAGAGTGCATACTTGCAGTTTCCGGTAACGAGGAATTTAATTATTGCACATCCATTGATTTTCTCAGGAGATGAGAATTTGATACCTCCTCGTCTCTTTATAAGCGTACCCTTATTAAGTCTGAAGTCCAGTAGTTGGATGCAATGGTCAGGTTTTGAAAGGTTTCAAGTTACTTTGAAAACTGTGTCACCAGTGGCAGATTTATCTCCTCCATAGGCATGAAAAAATTTCTCTTCACCTCTCGAAGTAAAATATGATTACGACTTGGAGAGAAAAAAAATTATTGAATGACTCGAAAAATATAATTTTCCAAAAAACATTTTTTCGTATGTGTACGTTTAAAAAAAAATCAAAATTAAAAAAAAATTACAATTTTTACAACACAAAATTTTTTTAATTTTTTAGTAAAACAGCTTACACAGTTTCAGCATTACCTATTAGAAGCAGATTTTTTTCAATCTCTTTTTCGAACAATACTTTTATTAGTATTTTTTGAGGGTAATATTTCCAAAAAAAATCGTAAAAATCACAATGACTGGAAAAATAAAACGAAAAAAAAAGTGAAATTAAAAATTGATATAGTTTAAAAAATCATACTTAATCAATAGTCTAGGCGAATTAGAAGTTTGAAAAGGAAAAAATTTTTGTCAATTTTTGAAAATATGACACTTTTTGACCATTGCATCCAACTACTGGACTTCAGACTTAATAAGGGTACGCTTATTTTCTCAAAAATTATATTTTAAAAACATACCTATGTATAGGTATAAAATTTTAAATCGAATTAATCTTCAAAATTTGGAAATTTTCAAAATTTAATAAGACATTGAAATTTAACAACTTTTGAATAGGATTATCCGATTTTTAAAATACCTCTATAGCAGATACATGTAACAAATTATGAATTTTCCGAAATTTTGGCAGATCAAATTTTAAAATTCAGCTCAATTTTTGAAAATTTTCAAAAGGTTAATTTTGAAGTACAAAAACTTACTACAACTTCAAAAATTTGAACGAAATTCAATGTTGATCATTTTTGAATTTCAATAGAAATTTGTAAAATTTGGCCAAGTTTTCTGTAACTCTAAAAATATTATTTTTCAACTTTCATACATTTTTCTTGATGGTAAAATTTAAAAAATGAATGCTTACACCATTTTTGGAAGTGGCTAAGTTGTTTTCGATAATTTTTCACTTTTTTTCATTTAAAAAAAATTTTAAATCAACATTTAATTTTTTCGGGTGGCAGGTAAATAATCTTTATTTTTTTCTCAAAATAGGTAACCACGTTTGTTTAAGTAAAAATTTTTTCTCAAATAGGTAACCATGTTTGTTTTAGTAAACATTTTTTCTATTTTTTTTTTAAATTGCTTCTAGATATTTTTTTGATAATTGTTTTGAGAAAATATTTTCTTATGGAATAATTTTTCCATCAACTTTTTTTTTGCTCAAAAAATTTTTTCCCCTTTTTTTTATTCGTGCAAACTTGTTCCATAAAAATTGACGGAGAAAACATATAATATTTTTGAAAAAATTCTCTCAATTTTTTTTCCTGTTGGAATACCAAAATAAAATGATTTAAAAAAAATTTTCTGACACTTTTTTTTAATTAGTTCGTTGGGTCTTTTTTTCACTTTTCTGGGATGTTTTTAGATGTTTTTTATGCACGATAAACTCTACCATTTTACTAGGTTTTCTAGATATTAGTATTTATTAATTTTCTTGAACCAAGCAGATTTTTAAAAGTCTTGTGTAGTGACAAAAAATCTTATTTAAAAAAATATATATATACATAAAATGACTAAGTATTTGCGTACTTTGCAAAGGGGAAATTCGGCCCTTAAACAAACTTAAACCGTCCTTCTTCGTAATTACTTCTTACAGCAGGCCATATTTTCCAAGCTAAACTCTGTTTTACTACCTAGGTGCGTTTTTACCTCGAATTATACAAAAATTACAAAATTAAGGCTATAATTTTCGCGCAGTAGCATCTTAATGTATTTTTATTACAACCACGTTGCATTAGAGGAGGAAATTAACTGCAAATGTTCAACCAATTAAACCTTACGACTCGACAGCATCAACTTTTCGGAATCACGTATAATTTAATAAAACTGTTATTGTCATTGCCGTGAAAATGTCGACAATTTATAAACGTTTATGACTCTTGGAGTAAGACGCCTTACGCAAAACTAATGTTTAAAAATCTACACTAGATAAATATTCGTGTCAAAGTATATAAAATCACGACCATGTTACCCAGATAAGAGCATTATAATTATAACGCTAATTAATACACAATGTACAAATTGCATTCATAATTAAAGTGCTCAATATGGAAAAAAAAAGATTGGACGAAACGACCTTGAAAAAAATAAAAAGGATTTATCGGAATTTTATCGATAGTAAATTTTTCAACAAATGAAGCGAATATTTATACGAGAAATAACAGTGTTTGATCGTGACTATGTGGTGCATTGTATAAATAAATATTCCATCCCCGAATTACCTTTCACTATTTTTCACATCTTACGAAGTCATGATACAGTACAAAGTACCCATTAGTTTGATTCGTGTCATTGATAATTGCCCAGTACCTATACTAGAAATATGTCTCGTAGCATATAAGTACATGCATGTGTAACTTTCATAGTAATACTCGATGATTGTTCATTAAATAAGCAATTAAACTACATAACAACTTCTTTATCGAATATGTAGTTAATAGTTATGTATCTAAAAATTATGAACAGAAAAAATACATTACGTACCTGAGACATGCTTGTAATTTGGTAGCTTTCGATATTAAATCTTCCCATAATGGGGTACCATTCTGAAACAGAAAATGGCAAAATAATTTCAAAATACATGCATAAAATATGAAATCCTCTTATAAGCTTACATTTTATCTAATACCTAAGAAGTATACCATTTTATACGTGATGTTGAAATTTCAAAACGAACGGTAAAAATTTCGTTATTCATTGAAAATACAGCCCTTTTTTTTTAGGTAATGTTACCTCAAGCAGCTGCTTCTCAAATCAGCACGCTTATATAGAGTTCAAGGATGAAGTATATAATCGATTTACATTTTAAATTATACGTATTCGCTAGTTTGGCTGTTATTTGTACCGATTTGTCCGTAGATATAAAAATGTACCAAAATATTACACACTTTTCCGCATTGTGCCTTTTTTTTCTTACAATTCCGCCTTCTTTTCAACAATGAAGTTATAATTTATGCTTTTGTTGGAATGAAATTTGTACCGGATGACAGTTCATACCATAGGATATCATTTCAGCTAAGACATGCCCGTTGTAATTTTGCCAACAAATTGAAATATTTCAATTTTTTTCGCTTTGGTTGCGCGGACCCGCACGCGAATTTACTTTATTGTAGTATTTTCGAAGGCGTTATAATTTTTAATATTCTACGTTACGAGTTACGTAACTTTTAAATTGTGCTTCTGTCGTGGTGCAGCTTCGAGCTAAAATTATTTTTCGCGGATATTTTTAGATACGACAGATATAAAAAGTTTGAAAAAAATTATAATAGGTAGTAATTTTTCTCACGAAATAGAAATTTTTTTAAAAATAAGCTTATTTTTTCGACGATACTTAATCGAGAAAAGGGCACGAAGCATTAATCGTTAACAATCAAATAAATTCATACCTCTTTTTTTTTTACAATTCAATAAAAGAGCACATTCTCAAATTTCGATTACTTTTACTGGAACGAGAAATACAAAAAAAGTTCCTTTTATGCGAATAGTTTACGAGCGTATTCTGCGGCAGTCATTTTACGTAATTTAATTTTTTATCGCGAATAAAACGTGATAAGGCCACATATTTTACGAATTCCGATAAATGATAGGAAGTTTAGCTATCTTTTACATCGAATCGTCTGATGTCAAGACTTGGAATCTATATAGCCATATTCGTACCTTTCATTTCTTATCGTTGGTTCGATTTGGTATTGAGATTGAGGACCAATTCAATGTTTACAAACTCAATTGTGGCTCTTTTTAGAGCTATGATAAAAAATGAGTATTTTATGTACTATAGGCTGTTGTGGTGGTAATTCTTTTAGATTAAAAATTGAAAACTATAAAAATGACGAAAAGTGGATAAAATTACTTAAAATGTAAACACATGTTTCGCAACTGAAAAAAAGCAAGAAAAATTTGATATTATGCCATAGGTCGTTCGTGCACTCGAAAATAAAAAGCAGTTTTATGATTGATTCTTAACCTAATCTACAGGAAGTATTTAAACAAAATAAACTGTTCCATTTCTTAAGGCACCACTGAACTTCTTCATTACGTTGCTTTCCCAGTTTTAGAGGCAGAAACAATTTTATTAAAAAAAAAAAAAAAATTGTAAAAAATTGATTACTCTTAAAAAAATTGAGACAAAGAATCAGGATTTTTTCTCAAATGAATTGAAATTTTTTTTGTGAAATGAAAAAGTTTGTTTTGAGAAAATTGAAACATTTTTATCTCAAAAAATGGAGGCAAAATAAAACGTTTCTTTTCTCCTCCAAAAAATTAAGAATTTTTTTCCTTCGAAAGAATAGAAAAATTTTTTAAACTAAAAGATTTTTTTATTTCATAACAAAAATTTTCACTTCCCAATTTTTTTTTTTTTTAATTCAACGAATTGACGATTTTTCTGCTTTACCTAATTAAAAAAAAAATCAGTTTTTAAGAATTAATTTTTATTCTCATTTTGAAAAAATGGACAGGACAAATTATTTTTAATATAAAAAAACTGTTTTTTTTTTGTTTTTTTTTCAAAAAATCAAAAATTGCGGAGCAAAAAACTCGAACTGTTTTTCCAAAAAAAAAAAAAAAAAAAATGAAAGATTTCTTTTTGAGAAATACAAGTACATTTTTACTCCAGAATTTAAAAAAAAAATTGAAGATTTCTTACTTTAAAAAATTGAAAAAAAAAAAAAAAATACTTTTAAAAAATTGAAAGATCTTTTTCAAAAAATGGGAGGCAAGCAATTATTGGGATATTTTTCTCGGAAAAATTGAAAAACGTCATCTACTTACTCCTTAATTTGAAAAAAAAACATGAGATTTTTTTGAGGCTGATTCAAAAAAGTTAAGGATAGGTAAGTAAGCGTAAGCAATACTTCTTATCCAAGAAAATTCAAAAAAAAAATCTCCAAAACAATGATTTTTTTTTTCAAAAATTTAAAAAACAATTTTACACTAAAAAAGTTGAGATTAAAAAAAATAGAAAAACAATTCGGGCTTGACACAAACCAGGTAGCGCCACTGTCGCATACGTGAAATAGGGGTTT
>FIZV01018852.1:0-10298 GCA_900050545.1 Trionymus perrisii | reverse complement strand
GAAATATTTTTTAAAAGTACTGCATGTGAATTTAGTACTAAAAACCAAAAAAAAGGTCTGTGTTTGTCACATTTTTCCGCTAGAGGCGCTGATACGTAGACCCGTTATCTATAATCAATTATTTACACGGAATTTATTGATACCCCTTACTGCTGTGCCTCCAGTTGGTGATCTTGGTGTTTTAGTGTCTATATTTGTGGCTTCAAGGTATTCATTCATAATCATAATCATAATTCAATTCAACGCCTTCAACGGTACACCACAACACAGCACTGCTCAAAGAGTCGAATATTGAAAGTATAAAATAAAAAAAAAAAAAAAAAAAAAAAAAAAGAAGATAAATTTATCTTGGTTTTGTTTTTGGTTGAATGTGGCGAATAATGTTCAATTTGGTTTTTGATCTGAAAACCAAATTATCCATTATCTTGGTTTTTGGTTTTTGATAATGAAACTTTGAACTTGGTTTTGATTTTGGTTTTTGGTTTTTGATCAAATTTCAACCCCTGTGAAAAACTGTCGTTAGTGTTCTCAATTAGGCTAGTTGACCTTAAACATAAATTATTGAAGCATAAAAATACCAACATGGCCGGCATCTTACCAGTAACTCAGATGTTCGACATCCAGTTGAAAATTTCAAAAGTGAAATGAGCTGAATCCAAGAAAGAACTGAAAACCTTTCAAATTTTTTCGAAATAAAATAGCCTTCATAAATTCGGCTAAAAATTTCTCAGCTTTTTTGCAAAAAAGAATCCTAACTGTTTGGAGTAAAAATGTTTAACAATTCATTTTTGAAGAAAAAAATCGTCCAATTTCTTTGAAAACAAACTGTCCTAATTTTCTTGGAGCAAAAAATATCTCAATTTGAAGTAAAGAAAATGAATCCTTCGATTTTTCAAGAGAAAAAAACGCTTAGAAAAAATTACTTTGTTTGCTCGTCGAAATATTTTTCAAAATTGTTTAAGTAATTTTTTGAAATAATGAAATTTCTCATTTTCTTTTCAAATAATAAAACTTTTTGATTTTTTGTTTCTTTGTTTGTTTTTTTTTGGCAGAAAATTTTTTTATGTAGGTATGCGTAGTTCTCAATTCACTCGAAATAAAACAGTATTTTTCTGAAAATTTCGAAAAAAACCTCAATTTTAAAAAAATGAAAATTGCTTTTTACTTTAGAATTTAAAAATTTTTCATGTTTTGGAGTAGAATTTTTTATTTTTTTTTTCAACTGTTTGTAGAAAAAAATGTTTCATCGTTCTAAAGTATCATTCTCACATTCAACATTTCTAATTTTAAACTCGTCTCCTCCTCTAGAGAAAGTCGAGATACATCCTAGAAAATTCCAAGTTACCCGCCTTGAGTACCAAGTACAAGACAATTTAAAAAAAGGAAAAAAAAAACTCACCCAAAGTTATATGATCCTGCATTTGATACGGTCTGACCAAGTCACCCACTGCTTTCCTCTCGTCTTCGTTGAGTTTTTCGATTTTCGATTCATTTTTGGAACTTATCTCGAGCATTCCTTTGGGAATATCGACTGCCGAAGAAGATTCCAAGAACTTAGAATTCATTTTAAATTTTAACTTCTCTAATAATCCGGATTCTGACTGAAAATATTCCGAGTTTTTGGTATCTCCAGAATTTCCAACGAAATGTTGACTCGACACAGTGGTTTCTTTTCTATCGACATTATCCTCATCGTCCGACTTGATCAAAGTTACGGTATTTTTGTCACCTTCTTGGGAAATACCTCGTTGAGAAACGTTCTGCGTAGGAATGCTTATTTTAAATACATCGGCGGATTTTGCTGTCTTTGAAAAACATTTTTTGTGACATTTGCATAGACACTGACTAGGGCAATCTGATGTCTGAGTAGAAAGTGGCTGCGGTTCTTTTAGTTGAGATAAATCGTCGTCGCCCTCTTTGGAAAAATCTTTTGTATTATTTTGATCGCACCAACTTGAATTGATTATATGAGTAGGTTGGTGCATTTCTCTGGGTAGAAATAAATCATCGTTGCCAACTTTGGGAAAATCGTTCATATTATTTTGAACGCGCCAACTGTTGGTTATTATTTGAGTAGGTTGAAGCGAATTTGCTTTTCGAGAATGCTCGTCGTAATTCAAAAAATCAATATCTTGATTAGACTTTTCATCAGGTAAGTTCCATTCTAGTAACGGAGATTTATTTTGAGGTTTCGGGCACGTTTTCATTTCAACTTCATATTCTTCCGCTTGAGCCTTATCAAAGTTCAATTTCAGTTTGCATTTCGGCTCGAAATTTTCCTGCGTAGATTTACGTTTTCCTGGCGTTCGATCGAGAGATCGCGAGTCGTTGTCCGGTGACTTTGACAATTTTGTTTTTAGTTTGAAATCATTTGCTTTGAGATCAGTGACGCGTGACTTATTTAACGGAGTTATGTAATCACAGCCTGAGTCGTTGAAAATGATTTCCTCAAGAGGAGGTAATTTGGAAATCCATTCGTTTACTTTGCAATGAGCGTCGACTACTTCGACTCCGGCGACGTGGTCGTGTCTCAAGAGAGCTCGTTTAGGATTCTCTACAATGTCGTTGTGATCGAATAGATTGCTCGATTCGTAATTGCGATGATTTTCCTGCAATTGGAATCTATCTACGAGTTGATCGTTGTGAAAAGGTACTTTTTCCACCGAGGTATTGGACTGCTCGTTCAATTGTGTATTGAGCTGATGAGGAAGATTGCTTTCGAAGTCTAATTCGGGTGACGAATGCTTATGGAACAGGGTAACTGGAGGAATAGTCGCTATACTTTGGTTTGCCGATATTTTAGCCGTCCATTGAGCACTGTCACCTCTTCCAATAAGCTCTCTAGTTTCTTTGATGATTAAATCGTCCTTGAGAACGTTTGGTAAAGTCTTGCTGACTTTACCGACTTTGCCGTACTTTTCGATGACGTTACTTTGATTATTTTCGCTGTTATCAAAATAATGGTTTTGCTTTTTAGAAATTCGTTCACGTTGGGGCAATCTAAGCATTCGCTTAGTGGATAAAGCAATCATACTGTTAAAACGTATACCATGATGTTTCTTCATAGTCAGATCTTTGCTACGTTTTTCACTTTTCAATCTAATCATGCGAGATTTATCGGCAACTTCTTGGGTGCCGGAAAACTTGGTCGAATTCGAATCGATGTCTTTATCAGATTGCTTCCACATCCAAGCATAATCATCCCGAGGCCTAGCATTACGATTTTTGTCCACTTTACGAACACATTTTTCTTCTGCAATTCTTCGACTGGCTTTAGGACTTTTATAAGTAATTACGACACCTTGATCAGTCAAACGAGGGCTTTTCGTCGGTCTGATATTTTTTTTAATCTTGTGAGATGCTTTCGACAGGTCAAAAATTCGAGATCGGCTAGAAACACGCGAGTTGGAAATTTCCGCTTCTTTTTTTTTCTTAGCGCCATCATCTGAATTTGATTTATCGTCGATGTCATAAACTTCTGCGGGTTGTTTGGTTTTTGGTCGATTCGCTGGCAATCCAAAAACCGTATTAGCGGTGTTGATTTCGTAAAAAGGATCTTTCGCAGGAGCTATCAGTTTACTAGGCTTTTTAACGGGACTGTCTTCGATATAGTGAGATTGCTCGTCACTGACCATCAGCTTGACTAGGTTAATTAAACTACGTTTCACTTTTGTCCAGTTTTTGAACTGGATAATTCGTCGATCTGATTCTGACAGGATATCATAATCTTCACGAGGGCACGATAAATTCAAAATGTAAATGGTTTTTTGAGAAATTTTCTTATTCATGGGGTCAATTCTGTCCAATAGTTTGTTCAGATACTTGTGCACGTCGCACTGCGGAAGGTATCGCTTGTTGACGAAGACGAACTGCAACTGATCCATGTTGCAGGTCTCCTTAGATAACATGAGTTTTACGTTCAAATCTTCATGTGTTGTTTTCAGTTTTATGAACGAGGTTGAATTTTCAACTGCA
The DNA here is from genome assembly GCA_900050545.1 of Trionymus perrisii. Classification (NCBI taxonomy): domain Eukaryota; kingdom Metazoa; phylum Arthropoda; class Insecta; order Hemiptera; family Pseudococcidae; genus Trionymus; species Trionymus perrisii. Next base: position 6,323 of record FIZV01018852.1, on the reverse strand, counting down.
CCGGGAAACAATTCCAAAAACGTTAATGCGGTTGAATTCGTACGATCGATGCGAAAAATTTCTGTTTTTTGATTATCGTTTCGTAGACTGAAGTTTACCTTTACAATTATTTGTGATTACAACAAACATACAAACAAAATACTTATTAGTTGAATTATTCGATAAAATTCATGCGAATTAGTAATGTGCTCGCGTTTAAGCGTGAATAAAAGATTAGAAAGATGATGATGAAATTACCTACTTGCGTCAGTTATGTCATCGCATGCAAGCGAGAAAAATTTTTCATACAAATGTGGAAAAAAATGAAAAATGAAACAAAGCAAACTTACTTAGCAAATAAAAATAAAAATTGAACTAACTCCCAACGTTAAAATGAAGAATCACAAGAAATATCCCATGAGGTTGTTTCAATTTTAAAACCAAGTTTTGTACAAAAAAATTTAAAAAAAATATATATATCAAAACAAAGCGCTTAAAAATTACTAAAAAATCTTCAACACCGTGTTATTATAGTTTTCAAGGCGGAAATTATAAAAAAAGCATTGCAGTCTCTTGAAAAAAAAAATGAAAATAAAATAAAGTACCTACCTTTGGAAACATCAAAGCAATCGCCTGCAGGAACCACTTAATGTTTTGAAATTCTTCGCAGGGTTTGGTACATCGTTGTCGAACCGGAAGCTTCTGAAGGAAATTTTCTACTATCACAGTCGTTCCAATACTTTTTCTTTCTATTTTAGAATGGTGCACAGCAGAACTGGATTTCTCAAAAACCTAAAGATAGACAGTTTAAATTAGAATCAGAAATATGTCAATCGAGCAGAAATTTGAATGAGATTCCATTCTATTCAATTACCTTGCAATAAGTTGTTTCTTCATTCGAAGGTCGAGATACAATAATAATTCTGGAGCTGACACTTATAATACTTGCTAACCCTTCACCTCTGCAGCCAAAGTGTTTCGATAATTGAATTTTCGAAGTGAAGTATCTGAAACGATTAAACTTTGATACTATTTACGTAAAATACTTTTGAAAGTATGAATAAATCAATATTGAAATATGAAAACAAAACTCTTTATTGAATAAAATTCAAAAATTCACAGTGGAACCCTTGAAAATAAGATTTCATTCTAAAATCATCTTATTCGTATCTTATTAATATAATCGAAAACTATTTTCGTAAATCTTACTTCTTCTTCGAAAAATTAAATTAATTTGAAAAAAAAAAAATTCCTTCAGTTACGAGGCAACACAAAAACGCGCAGCTCCGCAAAAGTTATCAACATCAACCAAACAAGACGAGATAAAAATTTTGAAAAGATGTTTCTAAAAAATGATTTGATTTATCTAACGTTATTACGTGTTACTTGGTTAAAACGCAATCACTCCTAATACTAAGTGAGTACCATTACAGAAAAATGCAACGCGAAGAGAAGCAGATTGATACTTCGGTGGAAGCAATAGTCACCAAACTAAGCGATCTTAAAAACCAACTTCACGCTTTATTATTTAAAATCGAACACGAAAATGAGACAATAATATGGCCCAATCTATTAGATAACTTCCTTCTGATATCGGGTCAATTCACAGCAATTTCTAAAATGTTGGCTCCGGATAAAACACCACCTCTACGTAACCTTACCGTATTACCTTTACTATTGAGCCAAGATAAAGACGAAGAACTTCTACAATTAACCGAACGACGAATACCAGCTTTCAGTCACGAAATAGTGCCTGATTATTTGCGTACGAAGTTAGATCCGGATATTGACTTGAAAATACAGCAGTTCCAAAACAAAGCTAATCAACTGACGTATGAGACTTCTCAGAAACAAATAACTGCATTCAATAAGGTACTGAATCATGTTTTGGATACGATTAATAAATCACGAGAAGAATGGGAGTCGGAAGCTGGATCGAGAAGCGGTATTGGCCAAACGTCTTCCACAGCTGATACGCATACGTTGGTTTCTGTAGTTAGCATGGGTAAAGGATTGAAACAGATTCCACCTCAGGGCCCTTCCGGACCTCAAGGAATGATGGTACCACCTGGAGGAGTTCGACCTGGAAGTGTTGGACCAGGACCTCCGCCTCCATCCGGTTCTCAAAGCCCTATGAATCCTAATCCTGGTCAGATGGGTATGATAGGAAAAGCTCAAGCTGGGATAAAAACTAATATTAAATCTGCATCTCAAATGCATTCATATCGTTAATGTTTTCTTGTATTACGCGTATTGTTAGTGTGAAAGTTCATTTTTCTTTATTGTAAGTATTATGTGTCAAATTTACTACTATTGTAATAAACGCTATTATACTATGATTTTTTTTTCGTTTCAATTTGTTTTTCCAACAAAAAAATAAATAAATAATAAAGCAATTTGAAGATGGCTCAAGATTTACCTTTCACCAACTAATGCAAGATCTTCTTTATTCAAACCGACTCCGTTATCGACAACTTCTAGGCGAAATGTATCAAAATTTATTCGCACTGCTATTGAACTAGCATTAGCATCCAAAGCGTTTTCAACCTAAACGTGAAAAATGAATTAAGTAGCAGTTACATATTTGAAGCAATTCGAAAAATAGGTAAACGATTTTTTGAAAAAATGATGCGTTAGTGCTAAGAGCTGAGTTTGTTTATACTTCCGGTTCCAGTTCAACTTTAGCATACGGGATTAACTAAACTCACGCAATAAGTATTCTGGAATCACGATCAAAGTACGATGATGAAAATATTTGATATTAAAGGTGAAAATGTTCGTCAGATTGTAAATACCATTACCACCGCCGTAAAACGTAGCGAAGGCTCAATACACCGGAAGTAAAATTTTAGATTCCGGTTCGTCTTCATACTAAAACTAAGGAAATCTACTAGTGTTTCTTGAGAGGTAAAATACGGCACTCTTTAGTCACAGATTGTCAATGCTGAATTTTTTTTTCACCGTTAAAGTACCAATCATTGCGAAGCAATAATCATTTGTTAATAAAGCTAAAGAGTATTTTCCGTTTCGATTTGTACAGAAAGCATCTACCTAGTACCTATCTACTACCTACTAGCGTAAACCGCAGAATGTACGATGTTGCTACGACACGAAATATACGCAGATTTAAGCCGGTTTATGGCAAAGTTCCAGTTACAGAGCAAATAATGTTGGTTAACCTAGCAATGGAGATCTTATTTGCCTAAAATCTTATAAAATCAAATAAAATTTACCAATTCAATCACGCAGTTGAACATGTTTCGGACAACCAAATCCGATCTCAACTGAGACTGTAATTCCCGAGGTAGTTTGTTCATATCCATGTTTTCGACTGTTTTGTAAATGAAAATCTAATTCAACATATATACCTTATAAACCATTATTAAAACAATAAATCCGACTCATTTTACGAATAAATTTTATGAATAAATGCGCATTAAGTTCATTAAAACGTCCTAACACGACAAACGAGATGGGCAAGCGTGGCGCGAAAGTCGAGCTTTCAGAATATTTTGCGCATAGAAAATGACTCATAATTTCACAGAAAATTAACAAAATCTCTTGAAAAAGCATTACTGTAATGTAGTGTCATAGTACTGCGTTGTAATTGGTTGAAAAATATTTAAACCAAAATCAACTATCAGCTAATTCTGGGTTATTCTTGAGAAATTCTTATCGTATTTACCGTAATTACTCAAAAAAAAATTCTCAGTGTTTTTTTCATGGTTTTTTCCTTTAAAAGTAGTTGCGAAATTAAATTTGTAAAGCCAAAAACAGCAGCTAGCACAGAAGAAGAGCACGTTGCTCGGTTATTTTTGGCTCTCGCTCATTCGCTCATTGGAATGGTGTCGGTGAAAAGATTTGCGAGAAATTTTAGAATTTCGTTGTGAAACTATTTAAATAAGTTCACAATTTTAATATAATATCATTTGGTAACGTTTTGATCAGTTCAGTCAACTAAAATGTAAGTATTCTAGCTTTTTCTCCCCGCTTAATCATCAAACTTCAACTTCATATTTTGGAAGTATGACACGTAAGTCGACGATTTATTTAACAAATATCTATCTGTTTTAGGTCGTCGAAAGTATCCCGTGATACCCTTTACGAATGCTCCAGCGCTGTGCTTATGCATTCAAAAACACACAAAAAAAGATTCTTGGAAACCGTCGAATTACAAATTGGTTTGAAAAACTACGACCCACAAAAAGACAAACGTTTCTCTGGAACAGTAAAGTAAGATTTTTATTTGACCTGTTTGTCAAATGACCCCAAGCTTTTATGCGTTTTTTGCTGCACTGTTGAACGTTTCCGTTTGGGGTGATTTTGCAAATCAGGGAGTCTGGAACTTATGTTCCTGACGGACCTGTACCCAGGGTCTTAAAATAACTGGGAAGGTGACCGGAGCCTATGGCTTTAATCACCGTTATTGTATTGTTTGTCTCAACGTTCTACTCGACGGTAATGTGGTAAGATGATTATTTTAATCATTATGTAGTTTGAAATGATGAATTTTTCTTGGCATGTATTACATGATTATCTGTGATTACTCTTTTATCTGATTTACGGTGTTCTTGAATATACTTGTATGTTGTTAAAAATTTATGTTGATGAATTTTATCATTTCTTCGTTTAGATTGAAAAATATCCCTCGTCCTAAGATGAAAGTTTGCGTTTTGGGAGATCAACAGCATTGCGACGAAGCCAAAGCTAACAATGTTCCGTTCATGGATGTCGAAGCTTTGAAAAAATTGAATAAGAATAAGAAATTGGTTAAAAAATTAGGTTCGTATTGTATAACTATCGAATTGAACCTTCTCAATTTTTTGATTATAACTACGAATGTTTTCCTTTCAGCCAAAAAATACGACGCATTCTTGGCCAGTGACGCGTTGATTAAACAAATCCCACGTTTACTCGGACCCGGTCTAAATAAAGCTGGTAAATTTCCTGGTTTATTGTCTCATCAAGAATCTATGTTGATGAAAATCGATGAAGTTAAGGCTACTATTAAATTCCAAATGAAAAAGGTATGTCAGTGTTTTTTCTCTTCAATGATTTTTATTCCTTTGAAAATACTCAACTTTTGATTTCTGTTTTAGGTATTGTGTCTTTCTGTTGCCATCGGACACGTTGGTATGAGTCAAGACGAATTGGTGCAGAATGTTCACTTATCAATCAATTTCTTGGTTTCCTTGCTTAAAAAGCACTGGCAAAACGTACGATCATTGCATATTAAATCGACCATGGGGCCGCCTCAAAGATTGTACTAATTTTGATTGTTTATTGTAACGAATAAAGAATTTTTACAGATTAATATGTTGCTTGTGCTGTTTTTAAATTTTGAGTTACTCGCATTCAATTTTTTACTGAAAACGAACGTTTTCTATTTTGAAGACCACTTTTTTTCTAGATTAATAACTTGTAAAGTTGCCTAGATTAGAATCTTACTTTCCACACGAAATTAATTTTATTTTTCATAATATTCATATAATTCTCGAATTATTAGTGCATGGGACAATAGAATTGAAGTGAGGGATTTTATTGAATAATGAAATAAATTAAATAAATAATTGAACTCATGCCCTTTGAGTATAAATATACTCAAAGCTCATGCCACACGACGTGTTCGTCATGTTTACATGTTACAAAAGTTCAAACTTTTGTAACTTTTGATTGGTCAATGTTAGGGGGTTAGGGCTTTGAGGAAAAAACCAGGTTGTAGAGGGCGAAAAGTAAATCATTTTTCGTGTTTCAAACATCTATGTGCTCACTCAAGTTTTCGAGTTATTAAAGCTCAAAGTTCAAATATTTCAATTTTCAAGTTTTAAAATTAAAACTTCTCAAAATTCCTCTTTTAGTTTATTTTGTTCATCAGTTCAGCCGTTCAACACCATTTTTTTCGGTTATTTGCTCATTTTAGCTCTTTACTGATAATTTTTAGCGGTTTTTTCTCTGCTTCCCCCACTCAAAAAACATCGATGTTTTTTTTATTTAGAACATCGATACATCGATGTCTCGAAATTTCAAACATCGCCCATCACTAATAATTCACTTGAAGTATGCTATGCGCTAGTTCGCGAGTCGCTACCAAAATTAGCATAGTATGCAATGTATGCATGCATTGCATCACGTGCTAAAGGACGTTGTCACGTGCGCTCCTAAAACCGTACGGGGCAAGGGGGCAAGTATGCAATGCGGTCGGTGAGAGCCATAGAGCTATGGGAGTTTTGTGTATTAAGGGGTTGCATAATATCAAAACACCATTACTGCGCCGTGACGATGGCCGTGATAAGTGGAGGACAATTTTTTTTTTTTTACTTTCACTTTTTTTCTCAAGAGAAAAG
>FIZV01018785.1:0-11624 GCA_900050545.1 Trionymus perrisii | reverse complement strand
AAATCCTTTAAAAAAATTTAAATATTAAGAAAATAAAAAAAATAAATATTGAAAAATGTTTTCAAATTTAAAAAAGTAGGTATCTAATTAAAAAAAAATTAAAAACTTTGAAAAAATTTTTAAAAAGGAAAAAATTAAGGAATTGCAAAAAAGAGAAGAATCTACTCGTAACAATATGAAGGCTTTTCATAAATTAGAAAATTGGAGACATTAAAAAATTTTTAAGTGGAGTTTTATTATGAAAAATTGATAAATACTCGACGAATCTTATGCATAACTAGGGGGGGAAACTATGCTCTTCAGCTTTTTCTCTTGCTACCTCATGAGAAAATTCTGCAGGCGCCCATGAACTCGAGAATTATTAAAGTCTTACAAAAACTTCTCATTAAAAAAGATTCTATCGAGAAATTATCTTCAAACATATTTTTTGACAAAATAACCTTTTCTGCTGGAAATTCCCTTAGAAAATCAGATCTACTAAGTAGGTACTTGTAAAAAACCCTTTTAATAAAAAAATTCTTTCAAAAAAATCTTATTGATGAAATATTTTTTGCTAAAAATTCTCTTAAAAAAATTGTCAATAACAATTTCTTCGGAGAAATACTTTCTTGGAAAAATTATTCTGATTGACCCCCTTCCCCATTCCCAAATCACAATATTAGAAAAAAATTACATCAAAAATCCAACTAAAAAACTAATTAGCAAAAAAACAATGAACACTTAAAAATTATATTAGTCTTGAAAAAACTCCTCATCAAAAATATAAAGTTTTAACAAAAAATTTCTCTATACGAGAAAACATCCTTAGGAATTTTTTTTAGATGAATGACTTTTTTCCAAAAATTTTCTTCGAGGAAAATTATCTTTTTAGAAAAAAAAAACTATATTAGGAAATAAATCCATCTACCTAGTACCTGATACCTACACCTAGTACCTAGACCTATCTACCATACCTACTTGTAGAAAATTTCGTATCAAAAAAATTAATCGAAAAATCCTTCTAGTTTAAAACAAAAAATTCAGAAATAAACCCCTTCAACAAAATAGAAAATACACATGATTCGTAGAATAACATTACATATCAATTGGTGGTGGTGTCTCATTACATGTGGTTTCACTTTTCCATTTCGATTAAATTTTCATTTAGAAATTGGAATTGCGAAAAAATAGGTCAGATGTGCCCTGCTGTTAACTATTAGAGGACAAGTTTTTAAAGAGACCTGAAGAATGTTCATGTGAACGGTTTATGCTTTGTGGGGACCTGGCGAGCAGAACAATATCATTGTCGTATTATAAAACAACCAATAATACCTAATTGGCTTATAACAATTGAAAACATTCAAATAACTATAAATTCTCGGGGGCACTAGGCGTCTCGCCAATCACAGAGGTTGTAAGAATGAATTCAAGGAATATCTGAATAAATTACGTAAAATTTTAACCAACTTAAAAGCATCTATGAATACTTAAAATTTGCGCAGATGTTGCATTGTCTATTTAATAATACCGTACATTTTGTACTCTAATTGTCATCTTTTGATTTATGCTTGATGCATTAGAAAATCGCAAAAAAATTCTTCTAAAAATTTACCACTCACTCGTACCTTTAAAAAATTTACGTACCATTTATAGTGTTTGGTTTCCCTCTAAAATAGGTAAATTTGGTTGTCTACCTATTTGTCACAAACTTAAAAAAAAGTTGAAGTATCAAAGCAAATAATAAGAACTAGGTTTATCCTGGGATTTCATATTTCATCTTTACGCTGCTCTAACCGCAAATATATTGAATTTTTTTATCAAAGAAAAACACACTTCGCTGATTATACGTGTAATATTTCAAACGATAGGAGGAAGATGTTCCATAAAATTCCAACCCATCTAATCATACGAAGAAAAACTTTTTACAAAATATGATACCTACATTGAAGCAGTCTAAAAAAGTTTCCAAAGAATGGAACCGAATTGGAAAAAACCTACTGAAACGAGATATTTTATTCTGTATCAACGAAATGAATCCTAAAATTTGGCAACTCGAATACACTAGAAGTCTGTTAAGTGTTAATTTTGTAGTATTTTTTGTATGGTATCGTATCTGTAGAAACTTACCTACCGAATAATCGAAATAACATCACGTTCGTCAATATTTCGCTGGTAGGTTTTTTTTTTTAAAGTCAGTAAGCATAGAAAAGCGTTAAAGTACCTTCGACGGTAAAAAACAAGAAAAGCTCGAAATAATATATTAGAAGATTCGAGTGTAAAATCGTTGGTCTGTCGACTGCCGACTTCAATAAAAACAGTGAATTGACCTTTCGTTTTTTCGTTCCGCAGCTAAACGCAATAGGATTTTCGGCATTAACTATAAAATTTTCACACAACTTGAACGGTTATTTCGTTACCCTCCCTACTACTTCGCACTACAACTTCCGAGCTTATTTTTTCTTTCCAAGTTGCTCTTTCTTGTTTTCTTTTTTCACGCTGTACCTATCGTACCTTTCTCTCGTTAGCTCCGTGTATACTTATTCGAAAAAAAAACTTCTTTTGGTCTTGCTTCATAAATTTTAACCTTTTGCTGAATTATTATTTTTGCACGGCACGATTTCCCTAAAGGTATTTTCAAAGTCACATGTTTTCATTATTTTAAATCCGTTTCGCCGGCATTTTTAACGCCAAAGTTTTCGAAATTAGGTATGCTATGCGTTGTTGTTTTGCCTGTGTAGAGGTGTACCTATACCTACTGTTAACATATAGAAATAGGTAGGTGCCGGTATCTGTAAATTGTGTGATTCGAATAAAAAAAATTGTGCATAAGGATTTTTTATCGATGGAGTCCTCACATATATCACGTTTTTTTGCGTAATATTTAAAGTTTATCGTTACAAAGATATTATATTAGGGTAGGAAATAGTTTGAAAATGGGGAAAAAAGGAATTTACATAAATGTACTTATTACGAAAGAAATGTTGGACACCTTGTCTAGAAATTTTTGCTTTTGTGATATTCTAAATGTTTATTGATAAGTGTACCTATGTAGCTCTAGAGATGTACAAATTTTTTCGTTAATTAAATCTGAATGGAAATAGCAGTTGAAACCTAAGCATTCAAGACCAGGGATGAATAGAAAAAGCATCCTTATTTAAATAGATCTTGTATACCTACCTATCTACTTTTTCGTATTTTTCAAAATAATTTTTTAATTTTTAAGTGAAACAGAATAAAACAAAAAGGTTGACAAATTGTAAAAAAAAACTTTTTTTTCTCATTGTCTATACTTTTTTCACATAAACGTCTTTACTTACTTGTCATATGTATTTCACACATGAAGCTCAGCTATTACAACATTTCTTGACGAATTATCATCCTGATAAAACGGTGAAACTATATAAACACTTATCTAAGGGCACATTATGAAAAGAACCCTAATTCAAAATTTTCGATGTTCAATTTTTTGGTAAAATTTATATACATATTTTTTTCAAATTACAAAAAAAAATTTAGATTAAAAAAAATATATATTCACCAACCTGTAAAACTTCATTTTTCGACGTAAGTCTGTTTTCCCACGCACTCTCAATATTTTAACCTCCCCCCCTCTCCCACGCAAACATGTTTTCTTTTTCGTTACTAAAATCCAATATTAATAAAAAAATCATTCTTTCAATATTTTTTGTAAAAATTATTTTTTTTTTCAAATTTTATTCGGGAACAGTGTTTTTAAATTTTATTTTAAAAATTTCTTAACTAATTTTAAAAATTTTCTTAAAAAGTAAAAAAATTACAGTTTTTTTTTTTGAACAATTTTTCTAGACTAAATAAGTAAAAACAAATTTTTCTAAATTTTATTCAAAAATGATTTTTTTTTTTGAATTTTATTGAAATTTTTTTTATTTTGGTCAATATTTTGTACAAATATCTGAGCTGTATTGACTTTGAGATGTGGTCGTATTTCATGAGGAATTTAGTCTTAAAGAGGCACAAGATTATCCTAAAATCGATGAGATAATTTTCACTTCAATATTTATTCTGAAATGTCCACGCAGAAAATCATCTAAAAAGTAAACACACCACCTTTATACATATTCAAATATAAAACGATATTTTTCCAAACAAACACAAAATAGATAAATAAAAAAACTTATCTACATAGTATACAATAAGTTTAAGGTGCAACGAAAAGGTGGGAAAAAACAAATACTCTTACACGTTCAAAGTAAATTGCACGAAGTACATACTAAACGAGGCTTAAATTGTCGTTAAGAAATATACCTACTCCTTTTTTCCTTACCTACGCATAACGAAACGAAGGAGAAAAAAAATCGCAATTTCGTAGATACAAGAAAATGAAAGCGGCACGTTTTGCACCCTTATGTACGTCATGCAATAAGTTACCGCAGGTTTCTAGCTTCCCCAACATTATTCTTGGCCTTATCCCTGGTGGTGGAATGAAAGAAAACAAGAAAATACATTAAGTGGTTCTCATGATAGGTACGGTATTGAAATTGACACACATGTACCGAGCGATCATCAAAGTCAAATTGAAATTATTCATAAAATCATTTTTCGATTTAATAACTGGCAGGTTGATTTTGATAGGTTTGTGTACCTAGCTACCTAGTACCTACTACATGGGTACACGAATATCTTCCATCCTTCCATCCAAAGTTCGAAACATTGTATAAATATTTAAATAAGAATTTTCCTATTTTACACGGCAACTTATTCGAGGGTGACTAACACTTGAAATGCTACTTAGATATGCCGTACATAAACATAAATATACTTTTGCTTCGTTTAAAGTAAAACTCTCAAGTATCTGGGGCTTCTAAATGTGAAAATAAATTCAACTGAATTACCTACAGTATACGTACTATTAACGCTTTCCGATACCCAAATTGAAATTATATACCTATCTATCCATAAATTAAAGAGTTATAGGTACTTCAGTATCCATTTCATATTTTGTAATTTGATCGCCAATGTACATACATATCATTATAGAGATAGGAAAAAGTACATACGTACGTAAATACGAATGAAAATATAAAACTTTCTGAATACATATATCATCAGCAACCTGGTCACCCTACATTTCAATTTCTTTTTACCATAAATTCATTTCCTTTCGATCCATAAGACGTTTCTGTTTTAAATCTTTGATGACAAGATTAAAAATTACAGACGCCAGCATATTAGAAAATCAGAAAATTAAGATTACGTCATCGCCATATTATATCTCACAACTTGATTGTTTAATCGTAGAAATTACTAATTAAATAATGTACGTAGGTATCATCTAGACCTATAGGTGATGTATTTGAAATGGAGAACCCAAATTGTGAATTAGTGCTGGGAAATCGATGCGATATTATATTATTATATCGATGTACCTATCGATATTTCAAAAAACATTGCAAATAAGTAGTTATATTGAAAAGAATCTGAACAGGTGTGCGAAATCTTAAAAATATTTGGGAAGATTTTTTTTTTTTTTTTTTTTTTTTAAAAATTTTAAAAAAAAAAAACATTTTTTATTTTTTTTAAAAATTTTTTCAATTTTTTTTTCAAGTGAAACTTTTTTTTTTTTTTTTTTTTCTGAAAAATACATCATCTTGATTTTTTTGATAAGAAATTTCTAAATTTTCTCGAAATATGTATCTCAATTTTTTTGAAAAACATTTTTCATTTTTTGGAGGAGAAAATACGTAGCTTTCAACTTTTTTGGAGAAAAAATCTTGTTTTTGTTTCTGTTTTTGTGAAAGAATCTCCTTATTTATAAAGGAAAAGAAATTCAATTTTTTAGTGAAGAAATTTTTATTTTGAAAAATCTCAATTTTTTAAAGGAAAAATTTTTATTTAAAAGAATCTTAATTTTAAAATTTTTACAGAAAAACGCGCATCTGTCGATTTTTTCGTTGAAAAAACTTTCAAACTATCTTAAAATATGAAAATATATCTCAGTTTTTTTGAAAAAGAAAAAAAAATATTTCAAAGAAAATTTTTTTAAAGTACCTACATAAAAAGTAAAAAAAAAATCGGCATTTTTATTAATATTTTTTATTTATTTAGGTATTTATTTATTATTATTATTATTATTATTTTTTTGATTGAAATTTTTTTAATTTCTTAAAAAGTTTGTAATTTTTTGGAACGAAAAACCCCATTATTTGCACTAAACTACTTGTCCAATTTTTTGAAGATAATACTCACAATTTTTGTTCGATTTTTTTCCCTTTTGGATAAAAAGGATTTTTAATTTTGTTTTCAGTTAAAAAAAATTCTAATTTTTTGGAGTAAAAATGATTCTCAAATTAAAATATTTCAGTTATGGAGAACAAAATCTTTCAATTTTTTTCCCCCTTAAGAAAAAATGTCAAATTTTCCAATTTTTTTTTGGAATAAATTTTTTTAAACTTTTGGGAATGAGAAGTTTTTCCAATTTCTCAATTTTTCATTAAAGAAAGAATTTTAAGTACCTACCTAATATTTTGGTGTACAAAAATCTCTAATTTTTTGAAGTGAAAGTATTACATTTTGTGGAGAACAAATCCCTTGCTTATTTATTTTATTTATTTTTTCAAATCTTTTTTTTGGTCATTTTTTTCTCTTTCAACAAAAAATTTCCTATTTTTTTGGACATAAAATCATTTTTTAATTTTTTTAGAATGAAAAATTTTACAAGTCATTATGAGAAAAAAATTCTCTACTTTTTATAGTTTTAAAAAAATTTTGGGATATTTTTTATTGTTTTTCTTTTTTTTGATTAAAGTAATGGTATATGTATTTTTCAAACTTTCAGTGAAAAAAATATCTCAATTTTTCCCTATTTTTTTAAATAGACAAATCTTTTATTTTTTAGAGGGAAAGAAATTTCATTTTTAGGGGATTTTTTTTAATTTTTTGTAAGAAAATTATTCCTAAAATTTTTAAGAAAAATTTTGTCAATTTGAAAAAAAAAATCTCAACTTTTTTATGCGAGAAATCGCCTAATTTGTAGAGTAAAAATCTTTTTGAAATTTTGGGGGAAAAAATGTAATTTTTTGTCTAAATTTTTTTGAAAAAATAATCCATTTTCTTGGGGAAAAAAATTTATTTTTTTGTCTCAATTTAAAAAAAAAAAATGATTCTATAGCATTCAAAATTTGAGAAATTTTAAGTGGTCCTCCTTCTGGAAAAACCCGAGGTATAGCCTAGAAAGAAAAATATTCTGTATTCCGGAATTGCTCTTACTTGAAAAGATATTTTTCCATCTCCATCTTTATCAACGATATTGAACATCATACGAACGAACACGTCGTGTGGCTTCATGCCCAAAGCACTGGCAAACTCAGCCCTCGATAGAGACGTTCGCATGACCACTTCGCCAGCTTCGTCTTCTGAACGTCTTTCTCCCGGTTTTAAACCGAACGTTAGAGCGTAAGCTTCCCTGAAAAAGTGCTCTAAACGTTTTTGTCTTCTTTCTCTGGTTTCGGCCTTGGCTAAGAGTAGTTCACGAGGGGCCTAAACAAAAATAAAATTCAATAGATTTAGATACCTAGTTTTCATCTACACATACCTACAGACAGACATAAATAAAGTACTCGAAGACTTACTTGAATTATAATTAAATGCTTTTTATGCGAATTAAGGAACGCTTCGATTTTATTAATAAATTTACGTCGTTCTGTCACCGAGTCGAATTCTAAAACTAAATCATGATCTTTTGGAACATGTATGAGCACCAGAGGTCTTTTCTTTTTACCTCGATTCATATTCTACGAATGAAACAATTGATGAAGGAATATTTTTTATGGTTTTTATCTCGTGATGTTGCAACTGGGAATTTTCAAGTACCTGTGATTCTTCAACTGTGATGGTTTCGTAATTGGAGAAATCGACCGATCTGAGCTTTTCACCTTTTCGATCAACCGTGTGTAATATGGCTCCTGGGCTTAGTTTAACTTTTACGTAACGTTTATGATTGGCGTGTAGCCATTCGCGGACGCTCATTTTGTCGACGAATCCGCTAACTTTGGTACCGCTTTTGAGTTCTTCTTGTTTCATACGAAACTGCCTTTTTCTTTCTTCTTGCAGTTTGACTACGCAGTATCCGGCTCCGGCGCATAATAATGGCACAACGCCCAAAAATATACAGGCGTAAAGGTAGACTAGTTCACTTCCCTGTAAATTGTAATACGAGTGTGATTAGTTACCTATTCGAAAAAACCGAAAAAGGATTTATTTTGAAAATTACCTCGAAGTAATCGTATCCGGTTAAATATTTACAAGGCTCCATACTTGTGGCGTTCAATTGCATAGGCTGAGGACATGGGTCCCCTTCGCTCCAGAAAAATACCTCTTTCTGTATCGAGTCAGCCGATATGTCCGAACTATTGACTATTATGTCCCACATGGAGATTGTTCTTATGTAGTCTATTTCCTCTCTCGAGAACACTCTGAAAGCAGAATACTAATTATTACTCGTATATTTAAAAGAAAAACTGGAAAATTTTGAATTTTCCAGTTCGACTCTCTCTTACCCATTTTCCTCATTCTCGAACCAAAACCTATCAGCGTCCCTGAGTCTGGTGAATTGATCCATCATAATAGTGGTGAATAGTTCTCCTGGGCCGTCTTTGGATTCGAGCATACCTCCGATGTATAAATCGATATTATTTACATTGCCGTAAGCTTCGGATAATTTTACTGCTAATCCGGGATGTTTTTCGAATAAATCCGGATTTATATCTTCCATTTTTTTAATACGAGGTAAATGGAAATAGGTTCTGACCTGCAATCAGCATTTAAATGGTTAGAAGGAAAATAGAGAAAATTATTTTGTAATTAGAAGCATCGCATTCTCACGGTGTTGTAATCGGCAACTCCATTGTCGCGGCCCCTCATCACGTTTAAAGCAGCCAAATCTCTTCTGGAAAATTCATTCGGACCGAATAATTTGTCACGAACGTCCGAACATAAAATTGCGTCTTCTCGTTCCGCTAGCTGGGAGGCCATTCCTAGCATCATTTCTTCGACCGTGTTATCCGATATCAGATCCTAAAACAAAGGAATATTATGACCATTTTGTGAGGAGGTGCGCCCTCTTTTTAGGAAATTGGAATTTTGAAAATTTCAGTTAGCTATGAATTTTGATCAGAAGCAATTTTTTTATTTTTACCTACCTAACATTGAAAATACTGAAAAATATTTCTTAAAATAAAGATGATCCAATTTTTTAAATTTTTCTAAAAACATTTTTTAGTTTGTTTGTTTGTTTATTTTTTTTTTTATTGATAACTTTTTTTTAGACATAATTTAAAAAATTAGGTAGGTACCTCACTACCTGTACCTACTAAAGTTGCAAAACAAACATTTCAAGAATTACACCCATTTTTAAACTTGATTTTTTTCAAAATAGAAAAAAACTTTCAACTAGGCAAAATTTTTTTGGTTATTTTTTCGATTTATTTTTAAACAAATTCTTTAACATTTTCTTTATTTTTTATTTTTTATATTTTATTTTTTTATAAATTTGTCAAAGACATTTTCCTAGCAAACAAATTTCAAAAAATTTGACAATTTTTTATGTATTTTTTATTGCTAACAATTTAAAAAAATGTTTTTGAATGAAAAAACCTGCTAATAGAAAGTATTTTTTTTAATTAAAAAAAAAAATGTGTTTTTTTTTTATTGCTTTAAAAAGTTTTTTTGCCAAAAAACTTGAAGTTTTTCAAAAGGTAAAAACTATTTTTCGAAAAATAGTGATTTTTTTCATTATGAAGATATTTTTCCTATATTTGAAAAAAAAGTTTTTAAAAAAGTTCAAAAAATTGTTTTCAATAATAAAAAAAAAATTGAAAAAAATGAAAAAAATCAATTAATTATTTGTTTTTTGAATTTTCTATTTTAAATGGAATTTTTTTTCTATGTGTACTTTTTTGACCATTTTATTTATTTATTTTTTCAACTAAGTATTTTTAAATGTTATTCATTTTAAAAAGTTGTAAATATTTTTTTTCGAATAGAAAACATTCAAACAAAATAAATTAATTTTTTTTCAGCAAATGTCTCTTTTTTTTTATAAAGTACTCAACTTGGAATTTTGAAAAAGAATAATATATACAGGGTGTTCCGTCTTCGATTGGAAAGCCGGCAGGTGGTGATAGTACTCGCCGAGACAAACAAAAAACATAGCACAATAAGTTGCCTATCTCGTGAATTGAAGGGGTTACACCCTATACAAGAACCAAAACTGGGCAATTTCAAAAAAATTGTCAAAAATAAAATAATGTTTAGACCATTTCAATAATGGTACTAATCGATAGTACTGGAGCGGAGGAACAAAAAATGTTATCATGACAAATTGCCTACCTACAAAATTGAAGGGGCAAATTTTATTTTAAAATTGAGAAATTTTAAAACAAATTTTGACAAATTTTGAATAAAATTTGCCCCTTCAATTTTGAAGATAGGCAATTTGTCATGATAACATTTTTTGTAGTACTGAAGTGAACGAACAAAAACGTTATTATGAAAAATTGCCTATTTACAAAATTGAAGGGGCAAATTTTATTCAAAATTTGTCAAAATTTGTTTTAAAATTTCTCAATTTTAAAATACTAGCGAGTCACTTTCATAGTGACTTGATGACTTTTTGTCACTATTTCGCTCAAAAATCACTAAAAACTGCTATTCATCTCATTTTTCCTTTCAGAAAATGGACTTTTCTCTTCTCCATATTTTCCATCTTAGAGAAAAAATTAATTTTCCATTTAAAAAAAAAAAAAAAACACAAAATCAAAAATTCGATTAAAATTTTTGAAAAAACGTGTGGAAAATCCTTAAAATATTACAAAAATTATTTCAATTTTGAAAAAATATTTAATAGGTATTTTAAAATTTATATTTAAAATTTAAACACAATTTTGAAAAAAATGTTGTGAAGGAATTGTTCAAGTTGTGTTACAATCATATTTCTACCGATTTTTTTTTTTTAATTTTACTGCGGAAACTACTTCTTTTTAAATTTATTTCCATTGAAGCAAAATCGCAAAAAAAATTGTGGCAAATTTTGCAAAAAATCGCTGGAGTTTCGAAAAAATTGTTTGTTAAAATGAAAATTTTAAAATATCTGTTGAAGCAATTATTTAATTTTTTATAGAAAAATTTCAAAATTTTGAAGTTTAATTTCAAAATTTTCTTTGAAAAAAAAATAATAATAATAAAATTTAGTTACAACACCTACTATTTTTGGAAATCTCGCTCAACCATAAATGAAAATTTTGCTTCCCTTCCTAAAATTATTGTGGAAGTCTTAATAATTTTGAGCAAAAAATTGTAAGGTCATTCGTCACATTATCTTAGTGTAGAGCGGCAAGTAACTTAAACTGGCACTACTCGTATAGGTGTAACAATAAAAAAATTAAAAATAATTTGAGAATTTTGTCAGTCACTATTATATTTTAAAGACTTACAAAACTTCCAAAATCTCATAATCATTTCAAGTTCAAAAAATATATATCCATTAAAAAGCAAAAACCAAGATCGCAATATTTTCAAAAAATTCCAAAACCACCAAAAATATTTCCAAACGACCCCCCCCCCCCCCCCCCCTTCGCCTTCAGAAAACGAAAAAACACCCAAACAACCCC
>FIZV01018773.1:0-15124 GCA_900050545.1 Trionymus perrisii | reverse complement strand
AAATTTTAATATTAATTTTGATAAATTTTGGAAATTGAATCTTTTTTTTTTTTTTTTAATCAGAATAAGTTCCAAAATAATTTAAAAAGTCAATTATCAAAGTTTAGTAAATATTTACCATTTTGAGAATTTGTCAAATTTTTAAATACCTACTCGCGTACTCGTGTACCTACGATTCAATCGTCAAAATGTGATATTTTTTGAATGTTGATAAGTTTTTGAAATTAGATCACTTTTGAAAATTAACATAAAGTTTCAAAAAAAATAGAAAGCTAAATTTACAATGTTTCGCGACAATTTTAAATTCAGTAATTTAAAAATTTTAAAAATTCAATAGGTAAAGTAAGAAAATTGAGCTGATTTAAAAAAGATATCAATTTTAAATGCTTGTCCACTTTTCACTGTTTTCTAAATTTATGAAAATTTGAAATTTTATAAAAAAATTTAAAAATTTAGCAAAACTTGGAAAAAAGTTTAAAAGTCGATTTTCTGTATTTCGAAAAAAAATCAAACATTTTTACATACTTACATAAAAGAAATAAAAAATAAAAAATGAATAATTTTTCATTTGTATTGCAAATAATTTAATTGGTAAAGTTAAGTTTTAAACCGAAACTGTTTCTGTTTGTTGTTTGTTTTTTTTTTTTCACTATAAAAGATTATACATATTATGTATCAAAAAACTGTAAAAGAAAAGTTATTTTGATTACAAGTATTTTAAAATTTTTTTCTGTGTTTTTTCAAAATTTAATATAAAGAACGAAGAAAAGAAAATAACTAATAATAAAAATACTGTTTCAACAATAACTTTAAATGAAAGATACAGTAATGAGAAAACCATCTCGTATTTAACACTATAAACAAGTATAAATTCATTTATGATCAATCGTTGTACCAGGTACTCCTTGTTCTTACTTTAATTCATAAAGTTTTATTTTCGTAACTACAGAGTTGTGAAATTCCTAATCCTTTTAAAAAATATGTTCTTTTATACTTTCGAGAAGAAATTTAATATTTAGGTATCAAATAAGTAAATTAATTTTATTTTTCAATTTTTAGTTTCATTAATTCAAAACTTTCGATATTTTCCATGTTCAAATTCAAAAAAATTTTCTATTTTTTTTCTAGCCCCGAGTGAAACAACTTTCTTTTAAAATCCTCTTCAAATTTCAAAACGTGAGATTCTTCCGCAATTCATATACTCGTAGTTCCTTTTACGCGGTGAGCAAATTACGAACAGAACGGCAAGGTGTATGCTTATCTGCAGAAAAATCATACCCCAATAGCGGTGAATTTCTCGTATTATCTTTAGTACGAATATAACATGTGGCTATAAGGTTAAAATAGGCACGTAGGTAGCTTTGGAAATGATCACGTTCGAAGTACGAATATTCGAGCGACAACGGCTGAAAAAGCAGATATCCTTTATAAGCTCAGTTTTTGCTTCTAATTTTCAAAACCGTTCGTATTCATCGTTGAACAGCAGGCACGTTAGGAGCCGTTTTTCGGTCTTCATACTTTTTTTTTCATCCCTTGGTGTTAGCAAAAACGGATGGTATAAGTACGCGCGAATATCAGGTCCTATGAATAATGATCGTGTTACCATGTTGGCTGCATATTGTAAAAACGATTACGACGTTCTTGTACTTTTAATGCATTATTGTTATCGCGTTTTGTAATTGTTGCCTTCGTTGCCTAGCTTTCTCCTTTCAATTTTAATGTTGTCCTTAATTGACGTTGGATATTTTCAAGCGTCAAAAAACCACGTCATTGTTAATAGCCTCGTTTATGTGAAATGGAAAAGTTACGTGTTCTACAAATAGTCGAACGTCGATTATGTGACGTTTTACAAATTAAGAATAATTATTTCATTTTTTCAACCTTAGCTTCTGTTGTCAAACTTATACATTTTTTTGGCCAGTTCGTCTCGATTTTTTTTGGAAAAAAATAAATTTTAACGTATGAACAAGTATACATAAGGTAAATGTAACGTGTATTTCTATTCAAAAAATTGAATCAACCGATGCCTTCAATTTCATCACTGTAAATTTCAAAATGCTACTTGTAAAATTTTTATTAATAGGTAGGCTAAAAAAAAGTTTAGTTTCTCTCTAAAAAAAAGATCAAGTCACCACAAATATAATTTGGAAGAAAAAAAACAATATTTTCAAAATTCGATTTGATAAGTCTATAAAAAAATGAAGAAATTCAAATAAAACCATAACATCGTATTTTATGCATCCAGCAAGTAAATTAAATTAATTTTAAAATTCACATAAATTAATGTCTGATTTCGAGCAAACCATCGTAAATTTTCATTTGAAGATGGACTTAACACGACTGGGAAATTTTACGCATAAAGGCAGAATCGAAATATGTAGAATAAAAATATTATTCTAACCCTCAAACTCAATCAAGTAGATTGTGGGTTCAACAACAACAACATTTACATACCGAATTTTCTGATTGTTGACGGTTGATTCGTCTTAGGCATAGCTATGCATTTCATATTTATTTTTGCCCTTTCAAATATTAGCCTTTATACACACATGCATAGACTTGGTTCGTTTTGAGAATTTCAAAATAGTTCATCGATTCGACAATTCAATCTAATATTTGAATGAGAAATTAAAATTAATTGAAATGAAAAAAAGTGAAAAATTATAGGTACCTACATCAGAATTCTGTGCGAAAGTGTACAATTATTCAGCTCGCGACGTGATACCAATTTGGCAATTTACGAATAATTCTTGCGACTTTCTACACCTCCGAGTGGCAAGGCAATTAACGCTAGCGAGGTGTTATCGTTGTAGATCAACCGCACAGTGAAGCATTTAAATTACGTCATTTTAACGATAAAACACCGATCTGGGCTCATTTTAGCTTCCTTCACTTGAATTCGCGAGTGTAATAAATAATAATTTATGGCACGGAAACTAAATTTAAGAGCGCAAAAAAAGAACACGGTAAAAGTCCTTAGGTACGTTACCGTTTATACCTGCTTCTTTCATTATTATCAAATAATATAAGTAGCAGAAGGGTAAAACAGAGGCGAGCGAAGCGAGAAGTAAGAGATAAGATATCCTGTGCGGAATATAACGAGTTAAACCCTTCAAAGATTTCCCTTTGGTTCCGGTCTGTTTGAGTTACCGTTTAAAGATACACCGCACTACCGACATTATAAGGGCGCAAAAGATCTCATTCTCAAAACCCTTTCCCCGAAACAATGTCCCTAGCGCTATTTTCACCCCAACGTCAGTCGCGTATATGTCCTTCGTATCTGCGTCGCCGTCGGTCCATGGTCTTGCTCCCGGCTCCGTTATCAGGCCCAAAATCTTGAAGATATTTCAGTTATTTCGTGTTTTTTTTTAAATTGGTCACTGGTTAGATTACACGTTTCGCGTGTTTCGGCAACTACTCGCAGTTTTAGTACTACCCTAGTTACCTAAATAGCACAACCGTACCGCGATCACAACTTTTCAACGAATCCACGGCGCTCCCTTTTGTCATATTTTATACAGATAGGTACCTATAGTGTAAGTATTCGTCAACGAGGGTGTTAATTTATGCACAGATTGTATCGTCTATAGTCGAGTGGACTTGCTTTCGTGACTTTTATTTGTTATTTTGGCATTTTTTTTCACGAGTTACTGCCTGATGTTTTGTTTTCCTTTGAGAGACTCGCAGTATTTCTTTCAGTGTTGTTCGCATCGTGTATCCGAGAACGTTTGTAATCGTTTATCGCGCAGTTAATACGTGTGATGTATTGGGGGTGTATTCCTTGGCGTAACATTTTCGTTTCTTTTGTCGGCGATGTAGCGAAAAATTACCTTTCCTGCGATGATATTTATCAACTTGTTGTTCCTCTTTTTATTCTTACAATCGAACGATCTCATGATCACACTTGATAACTTTTTTCAAAAAATTTTGAAATAACTTGACTGAAAGAAATTTAATTTTTTGGAAAAAATATGATGAGCAAATGGACTGTTCTAAACTGATGTACATTTCTTAATGATATTTTCAAAGATCCAGTAGAAAAATTTCAGACAAAATTTAGGAGTTCAAAATTAAATAGCGGAAAACTACACATAAATAAATGAAATTTAAATTACTTATCAACTGCAGAATGTTCCTGTAGTGAACAACCAAAATTGAGATTTAGATATAACGAATACTACTAACTAAAAAATTCTCGAACACATAGTGCCTAAATTCGAAAATGAAGGAACTACAAAGTTTTGAAAAATCATGATTTGCTAAGAAAAATCGGTTGGCAACACTACGTTCAATTTTTTAGACCCTGGCAGTGAATAAAACGCCCGAAGCACATTGGATTACCTCTATTTGAAAATGAAGGCGTTAAAGTATTGCCATCCTCAATGTATCAAGTTACATTGACGAGAAGTAGGAAATGAAATTCAAAAGATTGAAAATTCTGGTACATATTACTATCGTAACACGGCGAGTTTCAAAAGAGCTTCATGATAAAAAATAATTTTTAGTTGGTGAGGGGCCTTACGACAAATATTGACATACTTTTTTTCAAATTTCAACTCAGAAATTTAATATAATTCTTATGAACGAGTTAGCTACTATTTTTAGGACATCCCATAAAAAAATCTAACAGATTTGGTCAAAGGGGCGAATGAAACTAAAGCTTTAACTGAATTTAAAAAAAAAAAACAATGTTTTCAATTTGTCTGTATTTATTATTTTTTTCATAGGTTATTTCTACGCTTTGACGCATCGATTTCAAAAATCTGGAAAAATTAGCGTGCACAGCCGCGGTACCAGATTAGATTCATATTTGGGAGGAAAAAAATGATATTGGTCCTAATTTCAAAATTATAGCAGTTCAAAAACTTCAAGGATTTTTTGGTCAGAACAATTCATTGGAAAAAAATGCTTACAATAAGTTTGTTACCATTTCCCTTGTTACCATTTCCCTCACATGTCACGAATAAGTTATGTATTTTTAGATTTTTGCTCACACAGTTCCTATAGTAAAATGAACATTTTTAATGTAAAACTGATGTGGTTGTGTGCGGTTGTGGAGTATGCGAGATAGAAACGGAAAAATGCCCCATAATTTTTTTTATGGTCGTATAAAATTTTAGAATTTTTGCCTACACGGTTCCCAAAATGGAAATTTTTAGTGAAAAAGCGAAATGCTCGCGATGGCGGAGGAGCAGGAGGAGGTGAAATACAGGTGGAAATTGTCCCATAAATTTTGTTTGGTCCTTATCAGTAATTACTAATACGTAATTACTTTTGGAAAATGGAGCTAGAACCAAATCACCTTTGTTTAGATCAAGACTAATCACAAAATATGTAATTTGTAAGAAAACAATTGGGTCATAGATCAACAACCTATACGGCTACCTCATTCAATTACACCCTTATACAAAGTATCCCACATAAACTTTTGGAAACTTCAGATTTGCATATAACCGCGTAGCAGTATCGAAAAATCTTTTATACACATGATGCCTATCTCAAAAATTTAAAGAGCACACGGGAAAATAAAAATAAGTGAAAAAATAATTTTATTGAGCATACGGGTACTACCTAATATTGTGGTAAAAAATGAATATTTTTTTTACTTTTGAATTTTTTGGCCTAGGTTTGAAAATGAAGGAGCTACAAAGATTTGAAAGCAGGTATTTTCAAAGTTTGATACACCGTAGCTCCTTCATTTCCGAAGATAGGCTAATTTTTCACATAACTCCTTTTGTTTACCTCAAAGGGTTGTACTAATTACATGCATGGTTTTAACGTAATTATGCGATTTTCATGTCTAGCTATGTAGCAGGTCTAAGTACTTCTTTACAATTTTGAGAAGGCGATATTTTCAACTTGAATTTTCTTCTTGCTACAAGTCCTTCAAGTTCAAGATGTGTATCCCAATGCATTTAGAACTTTCCTCGCTCTTTCGAATTACTATCTAATGGCGGCATTAGAAAAATTTTTGAACGAAAATTTCCAGTTGAACGATACCTAAATAAAACAATCCAGGTTAAGTCTACTTTTTTTTCAAAAAATTTCATTAGTTACCAATATGGCCAATCAAAAAAATCTCAATTTCATTTTCTCTGCACCTTCAATTTTTGAGATAGACAACATGTGTATAAAATATTTTTTTGTTAGTGTAAGCCATGCAAGATACCTGGTTGTATCCAAATTTGAAGTTTCAGAATGTTCTTCCAGGTCACCCTCTATGATTTTGAACTTAATTATCCAATCAAGCGAAAATTAATCAAAACCATGATTATTTTTGCACAGCATACGATTATAAATTGTTAATAATAAAACCGCAAAAAACAGTACCTAACTTATATATTGTAGGTAAGGTACTGAGCACGAGGAAAAATTAGAGAAAAAACATTAATATGTACGTAAGACACCGACTTGAATGAATAATTCATCTCATTGACATTAGTCCCAGCTTTTCGGAAAGAAAGTTACAATAAAAGACGTGTGGCACACGACTGATGATGAATTAGGGTGAAACAGGGCATTACACTTGGAACGCAGTAGTGCAATCATTCTACAACTCTTATCCTTTTCAGACTTAAACACATACAAGAAACTGAGAGCTCTTGGTTCATTCTACAGTCTATTCGGTATTCATAATTACTATACTGTTTTTGCACCATGGGGTTATTGTAGCGAGTATTGTCGTATTTAATGCCTATATCATCAGGTGGTATTCGCTTGCTCTTTTTTTTTACCTCGATTGTAATTTTGTTTCGAAGTGAAATGAACGAAAGGAAGGATACTAATAATGACGATCCTACGACAATAAATAAAAAATAAATTTCACAGCAAATAAACTATAGTACCATGTATATTAATAGTATTTCATACTACGAGTATAAATGAATATATCGCGCATATCGGACAAAATCTCGTAAAATCATCTCACTAATCTTAATGAATGTTCGTTTCACATACGGAATAGAAATGCCCTACTGATCTAGCCAATCAATGGGAAAAAATTCTTGCAACTTTTAACTACAAATATGTGAAATTAACGTAATAAATAAACGAATTCAGCGCGACGACATAAACAAGAATAATTGCTGAAAATGCTAACGAACTCGTCGCACGAAGTGTGGAAATAGAAAGGGTTACAGAGTTTTCGCGAGTTCTCAAAGATGAAAATGGTACTATTATCATAGCATTTCGTATCTACAGTAGCACTGTAATAATTCTTAATAAGAGATAACAACTGCGTCCGGAGAGTCTTTTTCGCCACTGTCGAAAATGTATTTCACCCGGGAACAGATATCCAAACTTTTTATATTTATCAAATTACATTGTCACGTGGTGTACTTCTAAATACTCAAACTCTCAGGCAATTCGGAGAGAAAATTTTCAATTTATAAATTAATACTACATAAATCAAAGCCTAAACAAAGACAAACGTCTTTGAAAACTCAAAATGAAAGATAACTGATAATAATTAATTTCCTATACGTGAACAAGCTCACCCTTTCGCGTATTTCTCGATAAAATGAAATTTTAACAAAAATCGCCAAATTATCAAACAAATTATCAACTAAGTATTTGTTTTTAGAAAACAACAAAACATTGACCTTATTACTTCTGCGCCCAGTAAACTTAATCCGAGTCGTTAGAACTATTGATTAAAGTTAACAAAAGTTTTTCAAAAGTTAACTTTTCTTACTTTCGAGTTGTTTTAAACTATGATGTGTTGTTTAGAAATTTATTAATTTTTTTTGTCGCTGTTTAGGCTAACTTTATTAAAATTATTTTTCAAAAAGTGTTTCGAGTACAAAAAAAAAGTACTCCCACACTGTTCCTCAACAGTTTATAGATTTCTCGAATTTTTATATTGCAAAATGTAGCCCATCGTGTCTTTTACGTCTTGCGAGTCGTGTCTCAAATTGCTATTCATTTCCGCGAATCATTCGAGAAGT
The DNA here is from genome assembly GCA_900050545.1 of Trionymus perrisii. Taxonomy (NCBI): domain Eukaryota; kingdom Metazoa; phylum Arthropoda; class Insecta; order Hemiptera; family Pseudococcidae; genus Trionymus; species Trionymus perrisii. The sequence continues at coordinate 7,178 of FIZV01018773.1, read as the reverse complement.
TTTGTAAAAACGCTCCCGAGTTTCGAAGGGATTTCATTTCAATTATCAAGATTATGCGATATTCCTCTTTGCCAATTAAACGATTAAATGATTAAAAGAATCGCGAGATAACTACAGCAGGCCGTTATTGCAGAGATCCTATGAAACGGAAGTTTTCAGCACTCTCGAGTAAAACTGGCGCTGGCGACGAGTTTAATTTCAGCCGTTTTTCGAACGGGCGCAATTATATTTTACAATTCATCGCAACGATGGTTAAAATTAAAACGCAGGAATTAAAAATATCGCGTTAAGATTTCTTACCATTTCTGTCGTTTGGGAATGGGAAAATTGGTGTTTTTTTGTGCTTAACGATTTACGAGACGATTTCAACAAGAAATTCATTATTTTTTTCATCTATAGGAGCGATTCGATCAAATTGATTTCATACAGTTGGGTACAGATTACTCTATGAGTAGGCTACTTCGTGGAGTGGCAGATTTTTTAGATGTTATATGAAGTTGAATTTAAAATATATATTGTATTTTAAATTGACGATTTCCAAAAATTATGGCGAACAAAAATTTTTCCACAATTGAGTTTTTCCCTCCAAGTATTTCTTCAAGAAAATATTTGTCCCAAGTACCTTAAACCCTATTTATTTCCACTCGTAAGTCAAAAAATTTCGAAAAAAGTATTTTTGTTATTTTTCAAAATTTTTGGGCAGATGAACCCCTCAAAAGTGCCCTAAATACCTTAAACCCTTAATATTCTTCTATATTTCATTTTCATTCGTTAGTCAAAAAAATTCATAAAAGAAGTCAAATTTTTGTTGCTTAAAAAATTTGGGACATATGACCTCCTCCCTCCTTGCTCAAGTGCCCTTCTGGTGTTCTCGAAGGTTAGCATTACATCTTGGAGTTCAACTCGCATATATTTTTAGGTTTTGGAGTCCAAAAAGTGAATATGGCAACAATTTGTGTGAAAGTGAATTTTTAGTGTATTTTACCCTTATATTGAGGTGACTATTTGGTGCCCAAAATGCCTCATAACTTACCAAATACGCGTATATTTCAAGTTTTCAAAGTGAATACGATCGTTTTTGAATTATTTTGCTGAAAAAAATATAAAAACCATCTTTGGTATGTTTTCCCGTGTTATGTAATGAAGGGTACTACAATTAATCTGAACATCGTATACAATAATCGATTATGACAAAGCTAGATAAGTACTCGAGTAGGTTTACCTACTCATCCACTCAATCAAATCAACGATTCCAAATATTCCAAACACACAAAAAACACTTATTCACCTTGCATAAAAAAAAAGAAAAAACGAAATTTTGTAGCATCCAGGGAAAAAATAAGAAGAAAATTAAGTATCAACCTCTATTATTAAGCACTCGCAGAGTTCTATTAAATTAGCATCGCGTGAGTCTGATGTGTCCAGTGAGCATTAATATATAATAAAGAATGATTCTTTGTAACGCTAGGCAATTGTCCTGTACAAAAGGTCCGTGGGAAAAGCGGCACACCATTTAGGGTTCAGTTTATTTCTTAGGAATAATTTAGTACACTCACACCGGTTTATGTTTTCGAAAAGGCCAATGATCAAATATGTACATTGCAATTATTGGACTTTTGTTACGTATGTCACAAACCTACGAGCTTTCCTCCTTTTATAGAAAATATTTGTAATGGAAATTTTCGTGTTGGGAAATAAAACGCATAAATTTTCGATGAAATGAAAAAATATTACATCATATCACTTCATTATACAGGTACATACATCAATTATATATTTAAAAATAATATGTTCTTTTAGTGGGTAAAAAATCACTGGAATTAAGGCATACTTTTTTTTTTTTTTTTGACAGCTGGAATCCCTATACTTATAAAAAATAAATTACCAACATAGGTGTATACTGTATAGTATGTAGGTTAAATACCTAAGAGATCTTTTTGGGTATCTAAATTGCAAAGGTTTCCATTTCTTTGACGTGTGCTCTAGTTTCCTGATTTCCAAGTATTATTTCCATCGTGGTGGTACAAGTTGTCACGAGTTAATCAGACGTTTTCCACTGCTATAAAAACTAATTAACATAGGACGTTGTCGCACCGCTCGCAAAATTGTTAACGCCGTGAAATATTACCTGCTACAATAAACTTACACGCAATCAAATCGACTACAGTAAATTAACACAATTAATGTATTTACTTCGAATTAATTCGAATAAAATTAAACGAAAACACGAAACTGTTCGATACGATAGAAATCATCTGAGAAAAAAAATAGGCATACCTAGGCCAAAAATTAAAAAAAAAAAGGTTTCCACGTCTTCGGGGAAATGTTCCGGTCCTTCAAAAAAGATTCGTGGCGAAAAAGAGTTGCAAATTTGTTTCCCTTAAGTCTCTGTAGATATACCAGAGGCAATGACTATAGCAGGTACCTACTAACAACGATTGTATTTGTAGTTACGATTCAGGTACCAAGGTAAAGGTGGTGTAGAACAATGAGTTGCATGTCGCACCGGCACCGTTTCGCTTAATGTGTATTCTGAGCACGTCATGCATATAAAGGTGCCTTACACGCGTAAACGATGAGAAAGTGGAAATTAATAGTTTCGTTTTCATGGTTCGCCAACTCGAATGAACGAAATCCCGTCTCAACACATAGTGTTATATTCAACCCCGTTGAAAATTTTTTGTCATAATAATTTTAGAGCAATAATGAGCCCCGAAAAAAATGCTGATGTAAATGCTGGAGTAAAATGAAACTTCACGTTGGAGAGATCTCATCGCATAAATTCGGCACACCTATTGAAAAGCCGGATAACATGAAAATAATAAAAGTTGCCGCACACAAAAAGCTTGAAGTCTTATTTTCGCCGTTTAAACAGACTAACTTCTGTTGCGGCGCATTAAGACGCCGTAAGAAGTCATATCGTCGGGACGAGTACGGTTTTAGTGGTTGGGGAAAAACGAGCCGATGTTACCTAACTACTTAACATGATGTAGCAAATTGCATTCCATCCCTCCAAATACTGCCTACCATCAACGAAAAGACCGCCGCCTTATTATTAACATTAGTTGTTGATGAGTTAGCATCGACTGTACTTCTGTCGCCGTTACGAAGTGTGATATGTACCGTCTCTCTGCAGGGGTAGCAGATTTCTCCTTCTGTCTGTTCAATTCTCCGTGGAATTCCACAATAAGAATAGCTAGGTAATTTGTGCAAAATATTTCCAGGACTTCGTCGTTTTTTTTCTCTTAAAATTTACTTTCATTTTTTATTATACCAACGTTCTCTATGCCTTTTTTCTTTTACTTTTTTTGCAGCACTTCAAAAAAGAATTTTGATTTTTCATTCGTTCATTTTCTGCTATTCTTCTTCTCTCCTTTCCTTTGCTTTTTTTACTCCTTTGCACTACCACTTTTCCACGCAGTTTATAAACATGCTTAGATAACAAACTTATAACAAGATTTTAGCTTTATTATTTTCTCGGCGATGCGGTGCAAATTTTCGTCGAAATGGTGTAAACGCCGACCATATGAACTATAGAGAAGTATCTTCTTCCAAATATCGCACCCTGACTCTATATGTCTACGAAGGATATCAATCCAAAAAGCGAACCCCTACGTAGTAACGTAATATTCCCACGAAAACAGCCAAATTACACGGCCATGTTATCATTTCACAGTCGAATACCAGATAATTCGGACAGAATGTAATTTACAAAATTGTCATTTCATTAAATCATTCATCTGTTTTGAAAGTTTGCGTAAATAAATGATTTTCTGTTCGGTAACCGTCAGCAAAGTCATCTTAGATATCGTTGTTGAGTACTTACACAGAAACGTTCTCTTTTCGAGGAAATGTTTTTATTTGCTATTTGATACCTATGCGTATACACTACTCGAAGAAAGAATTCTCTTATAGTATAGACTACCGCATTAAACAAAGCTTGTGATTTCCACCGTTTCAGTTAACCCAAGCTAGGTGTACGGATCCCCCGCAAGCGAAAGAAATGATCTGTGTAATTTGTACTCAAATCATTTCCACGCCTTCAAGCTTTACTATTTTCCTTTCTTTTTTCGTTATAGGGAAACGGCGATAAAACCAGTGAGCTCTCTCGCGTTTACTTTATTTATTCCAGTTCAAGAAATTATCCGCTTCATCAAATTAATAATCGAGAAATTTCGCGATATTGAAAAAAAAAGTGTAAATGAAAACCAAACAAATAAATAACATCGACTTCGCTAAATTGACTTTCTCCCTAAACGCTTTGGCGAATTACGATTTTCTTGGAAATAAAGCAGTTCCAGTCGAATTTATTGCATACCAGGTCAAACAAATTCTGGTAATATTTATTTTTGCACGATGATATTTTGATATACTAATCTACACCTATTATACCTAGTATTTAGGTGGTATACGGTGAGCGATGCTCGTTTTGAAAAAAATTTCCTACACAAAATTGCTAGTTGGTAAACGAAAGTCACGCCCACTCATTGCCAACTTTGCTGGTGTATTTTTTTAAATAAGTAGTACTGCCCACTTGCGCGTTATGTTTTCTTCTTTTACAAGCACGTACTCGCAAAATTTCCTTCGTTTTGAGCGCAGTCGTCGAAATTGTAAATTTACCTTGCTCCATTCTCTCCTGTCACGTTGATTTTCCGACCGTTTCTAACGTAACACAGTCTGCACGTATAAAAAGGAAGGCGTATCTACGTAAATAGAATCTATTGCGATGTTACCGATATTTCTTGAAATATTTTCAACACCTACTTATGATCAGGTTGAAATCGAAATTTGCAAAAAACTAATTGTCGTTGCAGTTTTCGGAAATTTTTTGGAGGAAATGCAGAATTTGAAGATGAACTCCAGAAATTAATCCAGCGTCGATGTCGGACCACCCTCACGCGCCACGTACGCTAAGATGTGAACCGCTAAATTTTGGAGCAACAAATTTTAAAAATGATGTTAAGAAATAAATAAATTTTAAAGTACCTAAATGATTTACAAAAACAAAATTTCGTAAAAAATCATAAAATTATCGGGTTGTATTTTTTTAATTTTTTTTTTTTTAATTTACTCAGGTTTACTTACAACATTTTTTTTTTAAATTGTCTTACTAAGACTTTCAAGTCACAAATTTCGATTATTTTTACTAAAATAAATAAATAAATAAATGAAATAGGTACATAGGTAATATCTTGTTCATAATAAAATTTTCAAGAATTTGGATTTTATTGGAAAACCAGTTTAGAAATTTTTTTTAAAAAATTAAAAAAAATTCCAGTTGAAGTGACGAAATAATCGTTAAGATATCACAAAATTTGTTAATTTGTTGCAATTTTCACAAAGACTGTAGGGGAGGGGGGGGGGTCAAAAAACCGCACGTATGTTGAAACAACTTTTTTTTTTTTTTAATTTGTATTCAAACGATTTTTCATTTTTTTTTTAATATTCATGTGGGTATTGCAATTTTAAAATTTAGAAGAAAAAAAATTAAAATTTATTTCGTAAGATCAACAGTACAATTTAAAAAAAAAAATTTGTAAAAGGATTTTTCAAATTTTGCACGTACAAACCCGAATGAAAAATTTGGTTTCTCTAAAAGACATCGGAAGTTCTCGCATAATTTGAGACCTAAAATGGGGCAGGCGAGAATATTTTCCTTGCGTAGAGACAAATATCCTAATTTGGCATTGCTGATTGTGACGTCATCATCACGACTGCTGACTCGAATTGTAAGTATAGTTGAGAATCTTTAGCAAGCTGGTAAAGGAGACTCAACTTTGATTGCACACAGAAAACCATCATTAATTTTTTTTAATTTTTTGCAGAAAATAAAAAAACTTGAGAGAAGATTTTACAGGAACGACCTGTTGATCTTTCGAAAATTATGATCGCCTATATTCAAAAGTAGACAGTCAATTTTCTCACCAACGATATCAATTTGTAAAAACGAATCAAACACTATAAAAAACACATTAGACGAAACGGTGATAAAACGATTAATTAAAAATTGATAAAATTCATATTTTTATGAAAAAATCTTACACGAGAGCGGAAACTTTGAAGCGATTTATCCGTAAGATATCAATTTAATATTTCGCCAGTCATTATTTAACGCTTCAAGTTTTCTACACTGTTAAGAAAATTAATTTAGAAAATATTCAATCACGTTACTAAGAAAGCAGGTAAAGACAGCGGCAGAAAGTTATTTAATGGCTTACGAATAATTATAAAGGGGTTTAATATATTAAAAACGTTCGCTGGCATTTCTCTTTAGCCTTTATTAAGGGTGATTTTCTGTAAAGGTTAGTCTCCTCCGGACTACCCTTATAATCCTGTTTTACTAAGACGAGTCTCTTTACTCTTACTTACTAAGTCAAGATAAAGTTCTGTTGGTGAATTCAAAGTGTCAACTCTTGCGTTAACTAATTCTCAAAGTGGGGAGAAACTTTCGAAAGAAATACATTATCCGTCCTTTTGTCCGGCTTTGCCGGATGGCTCTAGCCGAGTACACAACCAATGCCAGGTTGTTCCAACCTCTTGAAAACCTCACACGTTCGAGATATTCTAGCTTAGCCGAATGCCGTACAAAACCATTCCGTAAAGATGTTTACTTTGCATGAAATCATAATCAAAGCTAAAATTTTCCAATTCAATATGCGTAATAGGTAACTCGGCTAATTCCATAATTACCGACCACTCTAGAGAAAAATTTTGTACAGCAGAAATCTCTTTACAGACAAGGTTTGGTCAGGAAGGTATGATAAGATCATGTGCCAGTTGTCGACCTTCATGCGCTATTCCCGTTGGCAATACGTGCATATTTGCATTTTCAAGATTATTGTAAAAATACAAAAAATAATTATACCTATTCAATTTTATTAATACAAAAAGTAATCAATCTAAACCTAAAGGATCAAGAAGAAAAATCTTTTTAAAAAAATATACTCAATTATTTTGAAACAAAGAAATAAATTAATAAATGAAAACTCTAACTTATTTGAATTCATTTTTTCAGAAAAAATTTCTCTCTAAAACATTTCTTTGGAAATTTTTGGTGAAAATTTTTTTAGAAAAAATCGACTTAAAACTTGAAAAAGTTAGGTACCTATTTAGAAAAATAATTTTGAAAAAAATTTAAAAAATCCTCTTTATTGAAAAAACTTTTTCAACAATTTTTT
>FIZV01018770.1:0-10541 GCA_900050545.1 Trionymus perrisii | reverse complement strand
CAATCAATTTTTTGATAACATTCCAAAATCAATTTTTAAAATTTTTTTTTGAACAATCTCAAAATCTGGCCTTATGGTCCTAAAATTTTTCAAATCTGAATTTTAGTTCATTTTTTGATTCGAGCATTTTTTTTTTAATTTTTAATATTTTTCGTTTCTTTTTGCGACTATTTTCTGTAGATTATTTTTGAGATAATGTTCTCCCTCTGCGTGTTCTCTGATTTATTTTTAAAATGGTTTTAAAATCTTTCCTCTTCAAATCTGAATTTTTGTTGATTTTTGCAATTATTTATTTTTTATTTTTTTGTCTTCAAGGATTGATTTTTTTTTCAGTTTTTCAAATTATTTGTCAAAAAATCCCAAAGTCTTGCGATAGGTATTGCCCTGAAATTCTTCAAACCTGAATTTTGGCTCATTTTTCAATCGGAGCAATTTTTTCTATTTTTCGTTAATTTTTGATTTTTTTTTTTTAGATTTTCGGGGAAATGTTTTCCCTCAGTTTTCTCTGATTATTTTAAAAGTATTTCTAAAATCTTGCCATGACCCATATTTTTTCAACAATCTCAAAATCTGGCTGAATCGTCCTCGAATTGTTCAAATCTGAATTTTACCTCATTTTTCGATTCGAACAATTTTTTTGGAATTTTTAATATTTTTCGCCAATTTTAAAAAAATTTTCTTGTGGATTTTCGAGGAATTTTTTTTTCTAGTTTTCTGTGATTATTTGAAAATTATTTTTATAGTTCTAAAATATTTCCTTGTAACTCTTAAACTCTTAAAATCTGAATTTTTTCTCATTTTTTGATTAGAGCTTTTTATTTTTAATATTTATTTTTAATTTTAGCATTTTTTTCTCGTCCCTCAAGAAATGATTTTTCCTCAATTTTTCAAATTATTCTTTAAATAATTCCAAAATCTTGCGATATTGCCCTAAAATTCTTCAAATCTGAATTTTAGCTCATTTTTCGATTCGAACAATTGTTTCCATTTTTCGTCAATTTTTGATTTTTTTTTTTTAGATTCTCGAAGGATGTTTTTCCTCAGTTTTCTCTGATTATTTTTGAAGGTATTTCTAAAATCTTTCCTTTTCGGAAAATGTTGACCTCGTGTGTTTTTCCAAGCTTTTCTAAAACCTTTGGTTGAATTTTGATATTTTTCTATGGCTCAAAAGAAGCGATAGGTAACTATCGAGAAAGTTGTATTTTTCCCTGTTTTATTCTTGGACCTTATTTGTACGTAGGTGGTATAGCTAGGTATGCCTTTCTGTATTAAATTACGTCTCGGAATAGCACCTACGTACATATAAAATTACGTAGAAAATCAATTTGCAACCTTACATTTCATTAGCGTGTATCGAGAAGGTATAATTGGATGAATTTTGGTGGCACCGGGCTGGGGCGTTTATAGCGCCATTAATTTGGCGAAAGGAAAGCTACGTCGCAGGAAAAGGTTACCTGGTCAGCGGAGCGTATTATATTTTGCACACAGAATACACTGTAATAGCGATAGCGAGGGGGTAAAGGTGGGAGCGCAGCGAACATTTCTGTATACGGTATTGTTTTGCTTTATACAGAGAAGCATATGTTATAGACATTTGTTTGGAGAATGAGAGAGGTCTGGGGTTATAGGATAGGATACGAGATATATACGGCGTGTATCGTATATCCTGTGCAGTGGCATATTATAAAGGTTTTTAATGCTGTAATGGTGGTGGCGCAATGTGTGCGAGTATATTAGATAAATTTACCATGCAAATATGCTGCCGAGTAATTATTACCAAGAGGAAACGTTTAAGGTAAATTGCCTTTCAGTTGCGAGCCAAATTACCTACCGATTGCTTCGCCATTTAGTTCGGTTGGAAATTGAATTGTTTTCGTGTGATCTTTCCCCTCCATTTGGGCCCAGTTTGGAATGTTCTCTGCGAGCCAATTAAATATCGATAAAGGTGTTAGAGATGAGGTTTCAGGATTTATTTTGTATTTATTTTTTTCCTCAAACATAAAAAGGGTATATATTCTTCGAAGGTATGCGTATGTATAGTACTCTGATGTCAGGGATGAGAGAATGTTTGCCTTTTTTGTCGAATTGGTTACTTCTGTCATTTTTTAAATTTCTGTCACATTTGTAATTTTTTCTTTCGTTATCAATTTTATTGCACTTGCCCTCTCCTTCAATTTTGTCACTTTTGTTTTTTCATACTTATAATCTGTTTTTTTGCCATATTTGTCATTTCTTTCACTTTTGTCATTTTGTCATTTTTTGTATTTTCTCTTTTCTGTCAAATTTGTAGTAATTTCATGTCTTTTTAATTTTTTGGTCACTTTTATGATTTTTAACTGCTCTGTAATAATTGTTAATTTGGTCACTTAGTATTTTCTTCCAATTTGTTTTCCCTCACTTTTGTCATTTAATAATTGTTGCCTTTTCTGTGATTTCTGGTCAATTTTGTTATTTCATCTTTTCTGTCAAATTTTGTAGTTTGTCTTTTTCATTTTTTGTCAACTTTTATAATTTTTTACTGCTCTCTAATTTTTGTTAATTTGGTCACTTTTGTATTTTTCTGTCGAATTTTCCTCCCATTTCTTTTGTGACTTCTGACCTTTTTGAATATTGTTAATATTTCTGTCAATTTTTTCATTTTGGTCATTTTTGATTTTTCCACCAAATTTTTGGTATCAGTTGTGATTTTAGCCATCTTTATTCTCCCCCCCCCCAATGTTTGGTCCCAGTCGTCATGTTGGTGATTTTTGTGATTTTTGTCTGCATTGTGAGCTTTGTCATGTTTGTCTTTTTTCTCATTTTAATCATCTCTGTTTTTCTGTAATTTTTTTTCTTTTTGTAACCTTTCTATTTTTCTGTAATTTTTTAATTTTCTGTCACATTTGTCATTTTAATGATTTTTTAAATGTTTGTTTTTTCTATATTTTTTTGTCTCATTTTTTTGTGACTTGTTACGTAGGTATTTTGTATTTTTTTCTCAAATGCCTTTGCATAATTTTGGATTTCTCTTGTAATTTTTATCAATTCTGTCATTGTTGCATTTTTGGTATTTTTTGTCAAAGTTGTCATTTCTGTCACTTCTGCTTTTCATTTTTTTTTCAATTTTTGAATTTTTTATTCGAATTGTTATTTTAGTTATTTCTGTAATTTTCGTAAATTTTCCAGTCACATTTGCCATTCCTGCAAATTCTTTCATTTTCACTGGTTTTGTAATTCACTTTTCTCATATAAGTAATTGCAAATTTGGTCATTTGAAATTTTTCCAACTTAGTGATCATATCTATCTAATTTTTTGTCATTTTCTTTAACCATGTATTCTTTCCTCTCACGTCTGTCAATTTTGACTTTTTCATCTTTTAGCCATTTCTATAATTTCCAGTCATTTTTGTCGATTTTATCATTCTTGTCACTTTTTATTTCCCATGTTTTCTGTCACATTTGTTGTTTTGGTCACTTCTTTAGTGTTCGTTTTTTTTCTAGTTTCTTCCAGTTTTGTCATTTCTGTCACATTTGTTGTTTTGGTTTATTACCATTTTTATATTTTTGCATTGGCCCACAAAAAGCTCCGGTATGGTGTGTGTGTGTGTGTGGGGGGTTGGGGGGGGGGGAGAGGGTATTTGGCCTTTAGTTGAATTTCAAATTTTTTTCTGGTGTTTCCAATTTATAATAGTAAAACATGATTTTAGAGCGTGTGCGACATTTTTTACCTCCCATGATGGGGAAGGGGATTTTCAGACTGTAATAAATGCAAATCATCGATCAATTTCGAATTTGGTCTTCTTTTCGAAAAAAATTTTCTGAACCAGAAGATTTTTTGGGTCAAAATCCTGTACCACTACTTGCATTTATACTTCAAATGTCCTCCGCATCTTCTCATAAGTCATAACACATCATAATATTTCACAATCTCTACTGCACAACGGATCCGCCTTTGATTTAGCATGTAAATTTACTCGTCGCAAGCCAAGTTTTTTCGTCATTATTCCACTAGGGAGGAGTTTTAAAGGATACTCAAGTAATAGATGACTTGTTTTATACCAATACACTCGTATTCCTGGTTCGTTTTAGATGGAGTCTCATTTATGTAGGTATATCTTTTTTTTTTTTTTGAACGCACCTTTCCTCATGACGACGATATAGTATCCATAGCACAGTGTACTGTACACTACATATAACTTTTTATTTTAATTTTTTATTCCGCATCGCTCGCGTCTAATTAATTAACGACTCGACAGTGACACTTTAACTGGCGTATGTAAGCCTGGGGCTCGTCTTCCGCAAACCTTCTAATACATCAACTAATTTTTACGACACAAGACGACAAATTTTTTAGCTGAGTCGTTAACGTTACGACGTGTTTAAAAATTCTTCGCGTGATTAATCATTTCGCTACCGCGTGCGCCTCGTCGCGTCGCGTCGTGTGTTTGTAATACAGCTCGTCGAGTTTATTAAATTTACTCCATGTCACGTATAATATACACACACGATAAATTTACTACGTAAATTGCTTCGTATTCGTGTACCTGTCTCTTGCTCGCCGTCGTCGCGTACCAAGCCAGCGCAACTGAATGACACGCCGAAACAAGAATCGAATTTGTAATAGAAAAGAACCTTTTTTTCTCTCCTTGCTCGCTTTCATATACGCGCGGAGTCAATCTCTTAGACGAAAAATGGTATCGAGGAAAATGACAGACGCTTCGTTCGTCTATTTCTTTTGCTTCGAAACGTGAAAACACGTTTGTCTCATTTTTGACAAGCGCAATATGACACGTTAGGCTTACGTATTTTTCTTCCCTTTCCCTTCGTTGTTTTTTTTCTCTCAAACATTACGATACGTTTACGACACCGAGCGTCTGATCTCACCCTATATAAAAATACGTAGACTTTGGAGAGCATATAATATTATATACTATGTGTAAACACGTCGTTTAAATTTGTCGACAAATATCCTGACGATGATGGCAAAAAAAAAGAATAACTTCGAGGACTAGAAAATTCATCGAGCAAGATTACAGGCTACTTGGTCCAAACCATTGAGAAAAAAATTCCCAAGTCGTAAATCGAAATCACCTTGTGGTAGTTTTAGAAATTTCCAATCGTGATCGGTACACGAGTTGCTGTAAAATTTATCCACCTTGTTTCGTCTCGATTTAGGCGGATATCGCTGTCGTGATGTTTAGTTTACGAGCGCGGGGAGGGTACCCGCCGAACACGCGGTCTTAAGTTGGGATTTCGGGCACAGACTTATGCATATGAAGGAAGAAAAGAGAAGAGAAAGGGAGAAAACCTCGCAACAGACGAGAATTCTTTCCATCTCTGATATTCGAGTTGGAATGAATTGAATATATTTTACTTTACGCGCGATACTACGACTATGGCTTCGGTAACTCGTTTAAAAGTCGTGTTTTCTATTATTTAATATCTTACGGCGGATTAATATTTTGATTTAATTGTTGGTTTCAGTCTGGCCCTAGTCGTATCTCTTTCTATACAATGCAAAGACAAAATAAAACAGGTACTGAAATAGGAGATCGGAGTCGACGATCCCCTCCGCAGCACCGCAAACTCTTTTCGTATACTGAAAAAATCACTATACTCCGTTCTACGAGCATTTAAATATTTAAATTCGTCGCGGTAGAAAATTTTCCAATAGCTGGTTTTCTCATCGCCGCATCGTCACATCGTTCGATGAATTGCGGTGGCATTTTAACGTGTATTTAAATAATCAATGAAAACGGCCTCGTACGCCATATATCCAATTTTGGTATTATTAATAGGTCTCTCTTGCGGTATTAGCGTTCATTTCTTTTTGTATTTTGGCCCGAAACACGGCGAAGTGAATTGAAATCGAATGCAGGAGGTAGGCAGGGGAGGAATTTCCTCTAAATGCAAATTAGACGAATTTTTTCATTTTGTAATATTTTTGTAGTAGTGAATTTCTTGAAAATAACTTATTTACTTCAAAAAAATATTTTTCGGACAAACTCGAATAAGTTCAAAAATAATGGAAAAGACAAAATGTGAAAAATTTACAGAAACAACAAAAAATGAAAAATATTACTTGACAATAATGACAAAATGACCAAAAAAATTACAGAAACAAAAGCGACTGAAATTGTAAAATTTAAAAAAGTGGCAGAATTTGTAAATGTGACAGAAAATACGAGAATCAAAAATTATGAAAATGACGAAATGACAATTGGTACATGAAAAAAAAAACAAAAATGACCAAAATAATTTGACCAAAAAAAAAATACAAAAATTACAAAAATGACTGAAGTGACAGTAACAAATAAAACAAAAAATTACAAAGAAAAATTTCAGAAATGACTGAAACTACGGATATGTCAGAAATTACAAAAATGGCAGAAGTGACGGAAATACTAAAAGTTACATCATTGACAGAAATTGCAGAAAAATTGAAAATTACAAAAACAACCAAAAAACATTTGAGACGAAAAATGCAAAAAATTACAAAAAAATAAATACTTGAAAATCTCAAAAGTGACGAAAGGGACAGATGTGACAAAAATTATAAATTGCAGAAAAAATAAAAATGACACCATTGACAAAAATTTCAGAAAAATTAAAAATGATAAAATATGCAGAAATTCCAAAAATGACTAAAATTACAGATGTGACAGAAATGACAAAATGTCAGAAATGACAGTATGGAAAAAATTGAATAAAAATAAATTTGCATACTTGAAACTGTTTAAATGACCAAAAATAACCATGTTGGGACAAAGAAATAGGTAAAAATCGCAGAAAAAAATTCAATGACCAAAAATTACTAACGTGACAGAAAATACTATAAAATGACAAAAGTGACAGAGTGGATGGAAAGTACAAAAATTCCATACGTAATGACCAAAATCATAATTGGAGCAAATAAATATACAAAAATTATGGAAAAGGTGAAAATTACAAAAATGACAAAAATAGCAGATGTGACAGAAATGAAAAATGCTACACCATCGACGAAAATTGCACAAATATCAAAAGTTGAAAAAATTACCAAAATGGCAATTGGGAAAAATATGCAAAAAAATTTTAAAAGGACAAAAATTTTAAAAATGACTATAATCGTAAATGTGACAGAAATTTCAAAACTGGAAAAAGTGACAGAATAGATGAATAGGTAGTTCAAAAATCACAGAAATAACAAAAATGGTAATTGGAAAAAAATATGAGAAAGGTGAAAATTTCAAAGAATGCCAGAAATGACAAAAATTAGAAATTTTGAACTAGACCAAAAAACGATTATTGGTACCAAAAAAGTGCAAAAATGACTAGAATCAAAAATAATGTGATGAAAATTAAAAACATTGCAGAAGTGACAGAAATGACTAAAACGATGGTTGGAACAAAATATATATGTAATTATACAGAAATTATGGTGTGGCAAAAATTCAAAAGTGACAAATGGTACCAAAATGACGAGAATTGACAATTTCGTAGAATGACCAAAATTACATTCAAGACAAAAAAAATTGCAAAAATTACACTTTTTTATCACATTCCTTTCGTGAATTCCATATTTTAATTTTTTTTTTCAATTTTGAAAATAAATGATAAAATGTCCAAAAGTCACTCAATTTTTCAAAAAAATTTTCAAGTTTCTGACAAAATATTCAAAAGTCAAAAATTTTAAAAAATCTCACGAAAAAGTTCTTTGAAATTTTTTAATCATTTTTTTCAGATTGTCTGACAAAATATCCAAAAATCAAAAACTTTTCAAGTTTCAAAATATCTGACAAAATATCGTTAAAATGTCTAAAAGTCATTCATTTTTTTTGAATGTCTGACAAAATATCTAAAAATCAAAAATTTTAATGTCTGACAAAAAAGTCATTCAATTTTTAATTTTTTTTCGGAATGTCTGACAAAATATCCAAAAGTCTAAAATTTTAATAAGTCCGATAAAAAAGCATTCAAAATTTAAAAAAAAAAATTAGATTGTCTGATAATGTCTAAAAATATTCAATTTTTTTTAATAAATTTTTCAGAATGTCTGACAAAATATCAATAAATTTTTTTAAAGTCATTCAATTTTCTTTTTAATTCATAAGTTTCAGAATATCTGACAAAATATCTAAAAATCAAAAATTTTAAAGCTTCATAATGTCTGACAAAATATCGAAAAAATGTATAAAAGTCATTCAAATTAAAAAAAAATATGTTTCAGAATGTCTGACAAAACATCTAAAAAGTCAACGTAACGGTTTTTCGTGACGGATTTTTGTTACAGATTTCGTCACGTTTTTAAATTTTGTGTCACACAGCAAAAGCATGAAAATGTTGAAAAAAAAAAAGTTGAAAACTACAAAAACTTTAGTGACTGTAAATCGATAAAAATTGACGAACAATAATAGTAAATCTGATGAGGTAATTATTTGCACATCGATAAGTAAACCTAATAATAAAATATGTACTCGATTATCTTTATGGCATAGGTCTTGTGCAAATAATAATTCTGCATCGCCTAGGACGTAATTACCCCAAAATTGAATTGGTAATATTGCGGAATATGTTAAAATTTCCAAATTTTGTAAGTTTGCTGCGATTGACGAAGGCTGAATCCATCACGGATGTACGTATTACTACACCCACACACGCCACCATATTTACTACCGAACAATAGCCACTCTGATTGCAAACACACACTGTATATATAGACATAGCATCGCATAGGACGCGAGTTTCGCGCTTAACAGAATAAAAAAAGTTTTCCCGATAGAATAAAATGTAATACGCTCGGGCTGTGCTGTGCAGTTGGCCTGTTTCACAGATCGGCGAAGAAATATCAAATGGCAAGGGGCAGGTGGAGTACAGAAGTGGAAAGCTCTTACGAATAAAAAAGCTATGCTATATATAAATTTACACGCTTTAAGTCGCGGCGTGGCTCGGCCTTAGCTTAGCTTGTATTTTTTTTCTTATCGATTCGTAGAGCAGAAAAAGTAGAAAGAAAACGCGGCTCGCGAGAGAAAGGGGATGGGATGAGGCCGCTTGTAAAGTCGTTAGTAAAAAGTGTCAACCGGAGAGAAGTAAATTTTCATTGTTTGTGTAGCGTAGGTAGACTAAGAGAGAGGCAGACTGAGACTTTTGGTGAAATAGAAGGAGAAAAAAGAGAGAAAAAAAGAGCAACACAAGGCATACGTATTGGACTACTGTGTACACCGCACCGCACCTCCGCATCTGTTCCCTGTCTGTACGTATCTTATATAAGGATCATTAATGATTTGATGCTGGCGCGGGCACGGGCACGGGCAGTCTTTAGGGGGTTTCTATGGCCGTTCGAGGTACCAGTTTTCCTTATATATTTTTTTTCTTCATTTTTTACGCGATCGTGTATATGTGTGAGAATACACTGGGTAAGATTTGGTACAGGCATTGGAGTAGAGAGGTTTTCAGGCGAGGCAAAAAGAGTGGTAACCTGGACCAGCGTGAAAAAGTATTTGCTAATTTAAAAACATTAAAGAATGCGACCGGAATACGTAATGTGGACGTAAGAAAGGGGTGCACATTGCCGGTATGTATAGTATTGGCGTTACGACGTGAGCTAGTTCGCAGAACAAGAGGAGCTAAATTATAACCTGGAGTCGTTTTTATGACGGTTGAACGCGTCAGTATCGCGCAGTTCTGCGCCAGGAGGCGCCCGAATAAAATAATTAAGTCCGTTTTTACACCGGCCACCGCTGCTTCGAGCTGTGTTCGCAGCGACTACAATGACGTAGAAGTGTCTATGTGGTGTTTTCTTCTGTTTTTTTGTCAACTCGAGTGGAGAGTTCGTTTTTTAGATTTATTATTCAAGTGTTTGGTCAAAAAGGTAGATGAAGTTGAAATTGAAAAATAGGGTTCAACGTGATTGTGATTAGTTTTATGGGAAAAAAGCAATGGCGATTCTGAGAGGAAAAATATAGCGAAATCAGAAAGTTGATGCATATCACTTTTTCAAAGAGTGAGGGGGTTGATTTATGGAATAAATGCGAAATTTAATTTTTTGAAAAACTGTAATGTTTTTAAAAAATTTGAGTGTTGGAATTTCTTGAAAATTCAGAATAATTTTTTCACATTTTTAAAAATTATTGAATTACGTGAATTGCAAAATTTTCAAAAATCATCAAATTTCCTAAAATGGTTGAATTTTCGAAAATTCAAAAAAATTACTGATTTTTCAAAAATTGTCAAATTTCTAAAAATTGTCACTTTTTCAAAAACTGACAAATTTTTAAAATTTATTGAATTTTTAAAAGTCGTTAATTTTTAATGATCCAATAATTTTTCGAAACCGCAAAATTTTCAAAAATTATCATTTCCTAAAGTCGTTGAATTTTCTAAAATTCTCTAATTCGAAAATATTATTGATTTTTCAAACAATGCTGATTTTTCAAAAGTTGTCAAATTTCTATCTCAAAAACTGGCAATTTTTTAAAAAGTACAAAATTTTCCAAAATTGTCAAATTTTTGAAAATCTTTAATTTAATGATCCAATAATTTTCCGAAATAGTAAATTTTCAAAAATTATCAAATTTTCAGTA
>FIZV01018702.1:0-12788 GCA_900050545.1 Trionymus perrisii | reverse complement strand
ACAAGGTTTTCAAATTTTTATTTTTTATAATCACTTCATAAAAATCTCATTTCTTTGAAATTTTGGAGGGAAGTAGGACTTCCACAACATCCCTATCAAAGACGCCACTGTCTTATCCTGTATCAATAACTTTGAAGATATTCTTACTTCACACACTCTCTTATGTTCTGTCGGATGTCCAGCACAAATCATCACTGATAAGTGTTGTGCATCAATTGTTGATTGACATTTTGTCCGCACCTGCCCATCTATGTACATATCCGCCCATTGAAGACGCCTGGGGTCGTATTCAGCTGCAGATAAGAAAGCATGGTATAATTCATCGAGAGAATCTCTTTCGTTTCCGTAGAACGATAAACTAAGAAAAAAAGTTACTTCTGTCGATGCCCCATCCTGATATAGTCATGTTTGAAGTTGATATAGAATTAAAATCTGTGTTCAAACATATCGGGCTGGCATTCGAATTAAATTCAATTTCCTTGTCGAGTTTTAAAAGGGCAATATTATATGAATATGTGCGAGGATTGTCAAAATGAAAATCGGGATGTATGTAGATTCTATCAATGTTGAATGTAGTGCCATCTACAGTATTTGCACCTCCAAATATTGCAAATACTTGGTCATTACTGCAGATCAAATTTAATGTGATTTTTTTTTTTTTTTTTAATATAGAAATTTGAAGAAACCAAATATCTACCTACTTGAAGCCGTGTACGCAAGAGGCTGCAGTCATCACAAAGTATTCGCTGATTATTGTACCGCTACAAAAGCGCACGTCTTGTATTCCAAACCCTTTTGCTATGATAGCCTTGGGAAATACAACAAATATGCCATAAATATAACATGACTAGTTTGTGAAGTATTTAGCCGGTCATTAAGTGTTTAGAAATACCATATGTGGAAACATCCCGTCCACAGCATATACTCCTCCTGTTACAGCAGAAACATTTCTGAAATATGTCTCGTTTTTTGGCGTAGGCTGGTTGCAGAATTGTTTGACGTATTCATTGCATTCTGCGAAAAGTAACATTGACTTAAATTACAAAATCGAGTAATCAAATAGTTGAAACCAGCAGAAAAAATACAAAGTATTACTTTTTTGAGCTACCGCAACAGCCTTATCGTGCAAAGCTGAGTTCTGCCACAAAATACGAATAACAACTGAAAACCAACATAGGCGGTCAAGATTTTTAATCACTATCATGTAGTTAGTTGTAATATTGGAATTTTAATTAATAACCTTAAAAATACACTAATTTACTTACAAATTATTGCAATTGAAACTACTAATCCCAAACAACGCGATAATATAATTCTTATTATTGGCTTCATCGCATTCAAGAACTGTAAATTTTATTCTAAAAGAAATCACTCATTGTAAATAAGATATCTTTGTTTTTTATCTTTCCCAAAATTTCGAATTAAAATGAAAAATTTTACATGAGTGAAACTTGTTATACTTCGTTCAAAACTTGGAACGAGATTGGACGAAAAATTTGCATTTGGCTGCGTTCACATCACCAGGTTAAAAAAAATTAAAATAATCTGGTTTTAAGAATTTTGTTTTGTTTATCTACTGATTTTACACCTTTTTAAAATTTTTTGAATGGAGATTGGTCTTCAAATTTGAAACCAATAAACACCACAATAATTTTTTCATTCTCTGCAGACTACATGACGTCATGAAGTTTATAAAACTATAATAACGGATGGCTATAAATGCTCCATTTGAAATTGGTAAGAGATAAACCAAACCACAAACAATCAAGAATACTTTTCAAATTTTTAAAAAAGGGGTAATTTTTAAAAAATTGAAAATTTCTCAAAACTGATCATTTCAAAAATACTGAAATTTTGAGAAATTGGTAGGTACATTAAAAAGTTGATCAATTTTTAAAAAATTGGGAGATTAAAGAAATTGATAGTGGTAAAAAATCATTGAGCAATTTTTTTTTAAATTCATAATTTCCAGAAATTAAATAAATTTTGATTGAAATTTTTTTTTAAATAGATCAACTTTCAACTGTGTACTCAATTGGTAATTTTTTGAAAAAGTTGCAAATTTAAAAAAATTAGAAATCTTTCAAAAAATTGCCAATTTTAAGAAACTGAAAAATTTTTAGATTGTAATTTTTTTAAATTGTACGATTTTAAAAAAATTGGAAATTTAAAGAATTGAAAATTTCAGTAAGGTTAACATTATCAATTTTGAATAAATTGACCTGAATTTTATAAAACTTTTGGAAAATGGGCAGTTTTAATAAAAAAAATCTTTGAGAAATAGGAAATTTTAAAACATTGATCAATTTTAAAAAATTTGATAAATTTTCCAAAAAACAGTAATTAGCAGTTTTCAAAAATTATACAATAACTTTTAAAAAGTAAGTAATTTAAAAAATTAGCAATATTTTTCAAAAATATGCAAATTTTAAAACATTTAAAAAATGGAAATTGAAAATTTTGAAAAATTTAAATTTTTTAAAAATTGACAATTTAAAAAAAGTTACACCCTTTCTGAAAAACTATCATTTCTTTAAAATTGAAAAATATTGAGAATTTGAGATTCCTTTCCTTTTTTTAATTGTCAATTTTTTTTTTAAATTACGCAATTCTTAAAAATTGGTTTATTTTTGAGAAATCGGTCATTTTAGTTCAATTTTGAGTAAGTGGTCATTTACTCGTAAAAAAATTGGTAATTTAAAAAAATTTATCAATTTCTAGAAAATTGGGAATTTTGATAAATTGGTAGTTTTAATAAATTTGCCAATTTTTGAAAAGTAAGCAATTAAAAAAAATTAGACAAATTTTGAACAATTATCAATTTTGAAAAATTTGTAATTTTTTAAATTGGTCAATTTTTAGAAAGTTGACTATTTTGAGGATTAACAGTAAGATTAGCAGTTTTAAAGAATTGGACAATTTTTGAAAAATAAGCATTTGAAAAATTTGGATTTTTAAAAGATTATAAACTTTAAAATGAAAAGTTGAAAAAATTTTAGATTGAAAATCTTTGAAAAATTAGCAATTTTGAAAAACTTGCTATTTAAAGAATTGTTGGGTAATTGCTTGTCATTCAAAAAATTGGTAATTTTGTTAAATTGGAAATTAAAAAAAAATAATCAATTCTTGGAAAATTGGCAATTTGAAAAAAAATCGTAGTTTTGGTAAATTTGTCCATTATTTTAGAAAAAAAAAATAATTTTAAAGAATTGAAAAATTTTCTGAAATTGGCAATTTTGAGAAAGTAGCAGTTTTAAAAAATTAAGCAATTTTCGAAAAATAATAAATTTGAAAAATTGTCTTTTCATTTAAAAAAAATTAAAATATATCATGAGATTGGAAAATTTTGAAAAATTTACCATTTTTAAAAAATTCAAAAAATTTTCACATCTGAAAATTTTTTATGTACTTGAAAAATTTGGAAAAAAAAATAGTAGTTCAAACAAATTAGACAATTTTTTGAAAATTATCAATTTTGAAAAATTTAGCAATATTTAAGAAATTGGTTATTTTTTTATAAAATTTGTTCAGTTTTGGGTAATTGCTGGTCATTCAAAAGAAATTATAATTTTGATAATTTGAAAATTTTAGAAAATTGATCAATTTTTGGGAATTGGCAATTTTGTTAAATTGGTAGTTTTGGCAAATTTGTCAATTTTTAAATAACAAGTAATTTTAAAAAGTTGAAAAATTTTCTGAAATTTGCAATTTTGAGAAACTAGCAGTTTTAAAAAATGAAATAACTTTTCAAAATAATCAATTTGAAAAATTGTCTTACCATTAGAAAAAATTGAAATATTTGAGATTCGAAAATTTAAAAAAATTCAAAATTCAAAAAAAATTAGACCATTTTTTTAAAATTCAAAAATTTTTCACATCTGAAATTTTTTTTTGTACTTGAGAAATTTGAAAAAAATAGTAATTATTCGGGATTGGAAAATTTTTAAAAATTGGCTATTTCAAAAAATTTGACAATCATTAAAAAATCACCAATAATTTAAGAAAATTGAAAAATTTTGAGACTTGAGAAAGTTTTATAAAACAAGACAATTTTTGGATAATGGACAATTTTTAGATTTAAAATCGAATAATTGCTGAATTTTACTTTACAAAAGTTCAATGTTTCGCAAAACATGAATACTTTTTGTAAATGTTGGAATTCAATAATAAATTTCAGAAATATTTGAAAATTTAATCTAATTTTAATCACAGAACAAAACAGCGGCAAAACACGTCTAAAATGAAAAAAAAACCTTATTAAACAGGTATTTATCACATGCGTATTTTTTCCAAGGTATATAATAACAACTGCGGGGTAACCATGAAAAAGTATATTTTGTTTTAAAAAAAAAATACGCATCACAACGAGCACATCACATAAAATTACTTAAATTATAACTTCGTAAAATTCAACATATAATCGATTGTTTTTGAATTTTATACATATAATACACGGTGGTTTGATGGCTCAGCACTATTAAATGCGACGATTTAAGTATTTGTGAACAATTCATCAAATCACTAGGATATTCAATGAAGTCAAATAACTTATGGTTCACAGGAGTGATATCAATTTGTTGAGCACAAATGCCTGTAAAATGGTAACGAATTTCTATGAGAAATTTACATATTAAAGGGTAAATACGTTTTACGAATAAATTCACAAACCGGTGATATAGATATCTTCTAAATGAACAAATTCATTCATTAAGCTTTGATAGTATAGCTTTTCAGCGACTTGTGTAGACATTAGATAAGCAGCACCCTTCAAATACTGAGGGTACAATTTATTAGGATACATATAATTTGGCATGTACCTAAAAAAAACGAAAAAAAAAACACCTCAAATATCTGAAAAAATAGTCGTAACAAAGACATGTTTACCATTTCGAGTCTGAAGATCTCCTCACAGTGTAATTTTCCGTTTGGGTACGACCGACGAGAAACGTTGGTAAATCTTCATCGCTGACTTGCGACGCAAAATCATGTAAATTTGTCACATTAATATACATATCGTCGTCAGATTTCATCAACAGAGGAACCTGCCTACAATGGTTCTTCATCCATTTCAACAAGAAAATAGATTTCAGAGTTAAATTGTTATACGTGTCGATGAAATCTTCGACGATTATATCCTTGTAATGAGCACTCTCTATTAAAACATTTGCCTGAAAATGGTACGGTTATATAATGGGCAGAAGAATAGAATTGCACAAAGCGAATATACATACTAGGTAGGTGTAGCTATACCTACTAACATTGATTTCTTCTTTTTTGTTACTGCCGACTAAAAATAAAACGTTTACTTTGAAGTATTCGGCATTCTTGGCCCATGTTTCGCGAATAGCTTTTCGCGATTTGAAATTCTTCGTATCTGAACAAACTATAACTGTCACGAGCACACTGGATGAACATTTGCCTGGATCTGCGTGAGTTGAAGAGGTGTCGTTGAACGGGTGAACGTAAAGTGTAGCATTACGTATAATGTTTCTTCCCCAGCCTTCGATTTCCATCTCTTCAAGAACAGAGAGAGAGAGAAATATAAACGAATGAAAAAGTAAAAGCTATTAACGTTTTTAGGGTAGGTAAGTTACTTACCAGAATGATAAATTTGATGGTAAAAGTAGAGGGCGATAATCAGCAAAACGAGAAAAATCAATACAACGATCATCAACACGTAATATGAATCTGGTCCTCTGTTCGCCTACGTATAAATTACTAAAAAATTGAATTTGAAAACAAAAAGTAGCACGTATACGTAATATTCAACTTGAGCTCTTATCAAACACCAGAGTACCTATCCTTATCATGCAAGAATTCGTACTTACCATATCAATGCAAAAGAACTACATGGGTATATCTGCGCGAAGAGCCAACTCATTGACAAGAAGTATAATTCTCGAGTAGGTAAATAATTAATCTCTAGCGAATGAATTAAGACATTTTATCATTCTTTGAATTTCACATTCGTAGAAAATTACGAAGTTTTGAACTAAATCGGACGGACTTTGTTTATTTCTCGAAAAAGATTTCATTTTGTAATTGGTAGCCATCCATTTCTCTTGGAAAATTCGGGGTAATTTTTGGAGAGGAATAAAAAGTTGGTCTTCTCTCTCTGTCTTCAGCCAATGCTTCAATTTTTAACAAAACAGAAAAAAATGTCAAAAAAATTCCCATTTCCAAAAATTTTGTAAAATAAAATTATTTTTTCAAAATCTCATGATTTTTTTTATTTTTAGAATTTTATTTTTGTAGTTTTGAAAAATGATATTCAATGAAAAAAACAATTATCGAAATAATTTTTTTTATAAATAATACCTATGACTTTTTTTTTGAAAATTTGTCTTTTCATAATGTTTATTTATTTTTATTTTATTTGGAATAATCGGTTCAGCACTTTTGGGCGCTATTGTTTGAAACAATCATCTCAAAAATCTGAAAAAATTGATTCTAAAAAAGTTCTGTCAATTTTTTTAATTTCTTTCGAAAGTTTTAATGAAAAGTAAGTCACTGCAAAAATGTTTCCATAAAAATTATTTTACTACATGGTGTCTACGATTTCTTAAAATCAGTATACATTTTACAAAATTTTTAGAGGACAAGCACCTCCCCCCCCAAATGATCGAAAATTGGGTGACCCCCTACTCAAAAAATATAAAACACGATTACAGAAGACCTTTCAAATAGCAGGAGAAACTCTATTTTAAATTTTGTTCAATAACGGATGGAACTTTGTGAATTTTCAACACTGATTTTTTGATTTTTTTCACTACGTATTAAGCATCTATAGAAATTTTTATAAAATTCACTACTTTTTCATAGTAAACACCCTGCCATAAAAAGCCTCACTCGCGAGAATAATTTTCCAAGTAAAATTACTTCAAAAAATGCAGAAACCTATCTTTTAGAGTAGAAGAATTTTATTAAAATTTTGTTTTTGCAAACATTTTGAAAAGATTTTTAATTAATTTTTCTCATACATATTTTCTGTTGAACTCTTTTCTAAAATATTGAGAAAAATTCTCTCACTAATTTTTAGGTTTAAAATATGTACCTTTTTTCGCTTCAAAAAATTTAGTTTTTGGTTTAAAGGGTATTAAAAAATAATCTTCCATCATCGCTACTGTTGGCTGCATGCTCCTTTCTCGAAAAGAAGGAAAAAAAATGAAAATTTAGGCGAAAACAAAACCAAAACATAAGCGATTGTGTACTCGAGAAAAATCACAACTGATCACAACCAAATCATAACAGTCGAGAATATTTCACAATGAAAGGGATTGCACATTCAATTATAGGTAGGTAGGTTAGGTACTGGGTAGACCCTAGACAACTGTTCGTTTAATTTTAATGACTAAACATTTAGATTCAATTTTACTTATGTATTTCAGGATGTATACTAATTTATATGACTTTGGCTCAATACAAAGAATTAGATTGCTCAGATATGAAGACAAGTCATAACGTAGTGGAATGTCGGAGTTCGGAAGAACATGCATTCAAATTTTTTGTACTGCCAATGCCTTTGTTTCGATATTTAGATTGTACTGTAAGTACATTTCTTCGAGGTTTAATTATGTAAAAGTGCACATAACTGTGAATATGTAGTTGTACATCACTATAATTTAATATTTGTTTTTTATCTGTTCCTGTAGTACATGCAGATACTAATATCGGAAGGAACGATTCTATTCAATCGAATCGATTTTTTTCAAGAGTACCCAATGCTAGAGATTTTATTAATTGAACAAAACGAACAGTCAGCAGAAGCAAATCCCATTTCTACGGAATTACAAAATCAAATGGATAAATTAAGAGCAACTCTGTTCAATTTACCACATTTGCGACAACTTTCGATAAAATACCTTAACTTCAACAGCAAAACCCACACTTGGAATTTACCAAACAGACTTGAACATCTTACAATTCAAAATTGCCAGTACACAGAATACGACTTAAGAAATCTCCATTATTTAGAAAGTCTAGATTTCACTGGAAATCAATTCACCAAACTTCCACTCCTCCACTACCCTCTATATACTTTGAGGGAGCTACGTTTAGGAAGTAATCCCTTAAGCGATGTTACCACAAATGATATTGCGAAATTATGCGCGTTGGAGAAACTGAATCTGGATAGGACAAGTTTCCAGGAAGCTGACAGGTACTGCGAATGTGTAAGACTTCGAATGTGGATTGGTAACTTGACCGACTGGATGGCCACCGAACATTATAAGATTTTTAATGCTGAAGCCATACCAAAGTGTAACAACGAAAAAAGTAAGTAGACAATTGAAGTCAGTATAGGTAGGCGTATTGAGAAAACAAAGTTTTAAACCATTTTTTTGGCGATTTTTTTTTCTTCAAATTAAACATTGATTCAGTTCCAAGAATTTATCCATAATTTAGCGATTAAATATCTGCTCATTAGGACTAAACGTAAAATTTTACACACGCATTTGCTTAATGCAACATTGCAAAACAATATCCAAAATTTTCAAAATGTTAGTTAGGGACAAAACTTTGTAAAAATCATTACGAGAAAAAAAAAAAAACATATCAACAGGTAAGATACTTAGGTACAGTACTATTTAACTTACCATTTCTGGAAAATTAGGTTTTTGCAATTTCTAGTTGCAGTACGTAAGGTCCCAGAAACTGCAGAAACTAATTTTTGCAAAAATTGTGGGTCACGCGTGGTCCTGCATCTGAGCAGTCGATATAAAAAATAATTTTCAAACAAAATTGCAAAAAAATTGCAAAAAAATAATTTTTACAAAATTTCAACTTCTTTAATGAAAAAAATAAATAAATAATTCTACTTGAATGAACAAAAAAAAAAGTGATTAAGAGAGGCGTTTGTAAGAAAATATGAATTTTTTTTTTAAGAATTATTTTTCAAACAAAATTTGGAAATGCGTTATGAAAAAAGTAAACACTCCGGTATATTATCTTTTCAAAACGGTTTTTAATAAAAAAAAATTAATAGAAAAAATTGTAGTTTTGAACAAAATTGTAAAAAATTTGTTATAAACTACCCCCTCCCCCAATCAAAAAGAATCAATCTTTGAATAAAGTGTAAAAAAAAACATTATGAAATATTGATTTTAAAAACATGTACCTATTTTTGCAAGTTTTTTAAAGATTCGCCATGAAAAAAAAATGAAAATCAACAGTTGAATACAATTCTAGAAATTATCCTTGAAAGAATTGTCTTTTCAAAAAATCGGTTCTGCGTTTTGCGAAAATTTGAAAAAAAAAGTAATAAAAAACATCGTTTTCTCGACGTTTTCTATTCACTTAGTACTTAAATTGATTTAAATACGAGTATGCATATTTTTTAGACATAATCTGCAAACCGGAAGAAATTAGTTTAGAGGAGGCAATTACACAAAGAGACCAATGCGTTTATGCGAAAAAAGTTTCAATTGAAAGTTCGCTATTGACAATCGTTTTCACGATCATGTTACTTCTTATAGTTTTGGTTGTAATCTATACGATTTATCACTTAGCTTGTAAAGGCTACTTTAAGAAACACTTCGCGTCAAGTAGGTACAACTTCATACCGATACATTTTCATGAAGTGCTATTACATAAAATTTGAAACCATTTTAGTTAGTGTTTGTTTGATCATTTTCATAAAATCAGAATATTTTTTTCTGAATAGATAAAGAAAAGAAAATTACAAGTACAACGAACAAGCCACACAGCGAAACAACCACTTTAAAATAGTAATGATCGCGACAATTTGCGAAGACGCCTAATACGTAGGTATTCAGTTATTTATCTTGTTTTAGAAGGAATTATTCTTTCGAAGAATTTTTAACAACATATTTTTTTATTTTAATAAAAATAAACTAACCTTTGATAATAAACAACAAGTTGAAAGTGAACATCTTTTTGTAAACAAAATCGTACTTCATTATTCTTTTTTTACAACGTTTCTATGTATTACATCGCCTACCTACTTTGTTTTGTAATATAATTTAATGTGATGTAATGTAATGTAGGTACAAAAAATCAATTATTTTTAAAAAAAAAAAAAAAGAGTAAGAAATTTCGTAATCAATTTTTGAAAAAAAAATTTAAACTGGTTATACTTGTATCATGAAATTAACAAGTTTTTTTAATAAATAGGGTAGCTCGGTCAGATAGATAAATCGGCCCCCGGTTGGAATTTTGAAACTTTTTAGCAGAAGTTGTTCCTTATGGTCTAAAATCTTGCTGGTAAAAATTTCAGCTCCCTACCCCACCCCTGGGCCCTTCTATGGCTCTACAATCACATGTTCGCACAAAAGCGAATTTTCATTAAAAATTTCCTTTTTCTACATTTATCAGCCAAATTTTTTCAAATTTGCAGAGATGATGAACCATATCATGGGTCATTTCTGGAAATGTTTTCAATTTTTTCGATTGTATTTTTTATACTGAAATTCGAGTTCCAAGATTGCAAATCGTGGTGTCTACCCAGTTGCTATAAAGATGCGACGACGAAAAATATATATATAACATATATTTTTTTGGGATGTCCACGAACACCAAATACATGTATTACTTGTAAATAAATAACGCGTATTGACTTGAAGTATGAGCATCAAGGACTTCTGAATTTTACAATATACAACATTTTGACTTGACCAAAAACATGAATTGCGCTTTCTTCACAATTTCAATCTAACTCGAAGAAGTGGAAATTACTTTGCCACTGCTTGCTGCATCAGATGAAGTGGTCTTCGCGCTTTCTATACTACTGGAAGATGTTATTCCACTCTTAGTTGTTGTTAAAGGAGTAGTGGGAACTGCGAAAAATTGAAAAATATCAAAAACTGAAACCGAAGTGCTCTGAAATTTGATTTTCAAAAAGTTACATACTACTGACAGCGATAGACCTTTTTCTCTTTCGATGAAAATAAATAAAAACGCCAGCTGCGATCAATGCGATCAAAATTAATAACACAATTGCGATGATGATTAACTTATTTCCCGATTTAGAAGCTTGCTTCCCATTCAAACAATCGTTTCTAATTGCCAAGGCTTCCATCATGGTGTATTTTTCTTCTTCACATTGTTTCGAAGATACAGCTAGTAAATGAGAAAAAATATTCTCTGAGTAGCTCGAAGGCCCTACTTATTACGATAGGAGTAGGTCTGGGTACCTATCTGAGGAAATTGTTTGCTCACCGTTCGTATTACATTTCAAACTGAACGTGAAATTGCCGGTTTCGTTGGCCCACATCTGTAATCTCAGACATTCACACCTCCTATGATATGATCCCATGCTATGATACCCCAATTCTAGATGTTTTAGTTTACAAAATCCTGCGATATCGTTAACCGTGAATTCGTACAAAGGACTATTTAGTAAAATTAATGTTTTGAGAAAAGGTGGCGGATTAGAAAAGATAGGCATTCTTGTTAATGGATTGTTCCTGAAATCGACATATTCTAAATTTGGACACCCACTCAGATCGAAATTGGTGTAATTACAATTTGTTATAATTAGTTTTTTCAACGTAACAGGTAATTTCCAGGAATGGCGATGAGTGTTGAAATTTGTCCCATTGATTATTAATGTTTCAAGTTTTTCCAAAAAAAATAAATTCGCTTTTGAAAGTTCCCACGTTTCTAATACTTCGGAGGTGAAAATCCAATTTTTGATTGAAATATCCAATTGAATTAATTTTTTGAACTTTTGGAGAATATCATATTTGGTTACATTGAAATAATGTGAGTCTCTCTCCAGGCGAAGTTCTAGGCTCTATAGAAAATTACAAAAATAGCAAATAGAATAACAGATGAATGAAATTAACCTGAAAACATAGAATAGTACGCAATACCTAACCTAGACGTATGGGAGGTAAGACAAGAATGCAAAATTCTATTTATTAAAATCATCCGCAATCATATCATTCAATGTAAGCCTACTATAAGCACTTTTACACTCAAATAATGAAATTAATGATTGATTTTAATAAATAAAAACCCTGCAATCATTATTTTTTTTTCAGATTTTACATGCTATTAAGTACTATTTTATTTTTATAGCTTTAGCTTATCACAGGTTGAGCGCGTAGCAGTAGGTAGACCTGCCTTGAAGTGCTTTCAAGTTAGTTATATTGTTAATCGAAATGTTACCTTTCAGTACAAAACGACGACGACATTAACCACAACAACATGATTCAGTTCTCAACATCGAACTTAACAGATTGCTGTGTAAAAATACATTTCCTATACGACTTTTACTCACCTCAAACGGTACCTTAGAAAGAGAAGCAGGAAGTCTGGTGGCTCCAGCATCACTATCTTTAACTAAGCAACGCATAACGCTGGCCTGCATTACGCAATCGAAGTCCGTACCTTCCACGATTGTCAACCAGACTAAGAAAAACCATAAATAGGGGCGAAAAAAGCACATAAAATCACCGATCAAATAAGTGGCAAATTTTTTCTCGTGGTGCTGCATCTGTTTCACTATTTAGCACTTTTATAACTTGGAAGGCTCGAATTCAATGAAGTTCACATTGTTCACTGATCGAGTTTTAAAATAGTTTGATAGCTCGACTGCTCATACAGGTATATTTCTCACTACATTACATAGGGAAAATGCTTATTACAAATACACACGGTTAATTGCGATCTGTTTGTTGAGCCGACTGTATCATAATAATATAATGGACTGATTATCAAACGTTAAATGACGCCAGTCGCCAATATCTTGCGTATCACACCAAAAGTCTAACGCTGTCAGCCACGAGAATGGAAGTGCGCATGCGTGATATAGCAGTCAGCAATTC